>WBMW01000466.1:21779-42756 GCA_013396635.1 Penelope pileata
TTAAAACTGCGTTCAGCGCACCTTAATGAGCGCCGCACTTATTAGCGATGGGAGCGAATTTCACAGGAGTGAAGTGATCAGCTAAGCCGTGGCTATAGTTTCCAGATCACGCAAGTGAGGCTTTTACCTAACTGAATTGGACTTCTCCTGGCACCATCCGGACACTGGGCTCTTCCTCCTCCAGCGCCAGGTGCCCCCGGGAGAGGTTCTGCACGGGGCCGAGGGAGCACAGAAGCCGCCCCCTGGGGCTGGGCCGCCCTGGGTGCTGCGGGCAGAGCCCCCGGCACCGCTCCCCGCGGCACACGCCGCTCTCACGGTCCGACCGGGAGCACGGGGCTTCCCCGGCCCCGCATCTCCCTCCTTCCCCGGCCCGGCCTCGGAGCTCGGCTCTGAGCCCGTGTTCAGCAGCAGTCGGGCAGAGGACAAAACGCGTCCTCCAGACAGCGGAGGGAGGGGCTGGAAAACTTCAGGGCAGAGAAACAGAACCAAACCCATTTCCCAGCGCAGATTTATTACGGCCACGCTATGTTTTGCTGAGCGTGAGTCAACCGAGACGGGAATATCGGCTCGGTTTGACAGCGAGCGAATCTTAAAAATCACGGATCGAATCCAAGTTCCAGGAGCAGTTCAAGAAGCGCTCGGAGGTTCGGCCCGGAGCCCGCGGCCCATCCCGCGCCCCCCGCGCCCGGCGGCGCTGCCCGGGTCCGGGGCGCGGAGCCCCAGCGGGGCCCTCCCCGTTGTTAAACACCGGGACGAGGTTTGCTGTCGAGCTAAACAGAACGTATCACCTCCAGTCAAACGCGTCAATTATATTATGCTACTGCTTCGGCTTTGCTTTTCAAAATTTTTAAAAATCTGAACAAATCAATTATATTAGCCATCTGGCTTGATCATATCAGCTATTTTCTTTCTTTCTTTTTTTTTGTAAAGTAATTGTTGTTTAAACACTGACAACTTATTAGTTAAGGTGTTTAGGAAGGATCTCTTCGCTCCCGTCTTAGTTAAAAGATGATTGAAATGACAATGAACACTCAAAGCAAAGTCATTAAATCATCCCTTCCCGTGTTTTCCACTTTCCGCACATTAAAAGAGTTCACAACAGCGGTAGCAGAGCCGCAGCCTGATTTGTACCTCTGGAACAGAGGCCGTGAGACCATCAGGGTTCCAGTCCCATCGATTCCAGTTTGCAGTCATTTGCCTAAGAGCAGCCAGGTGTTGGTATGCAGCAGGTAAGCGGTCATTTTTCTTAGTTATTTTAAAGGTGTGCAGCGTTGAGAATGTACAAGTGGTTCCACTCTGGCATTTACACACTGCAAATATAAAACTTCACCCCTCAGTGATCTTAATACTTCGTCCATTAAATGTACTTACTCATTTAAATGGGAGTGTATTTAACTGCTAAACAGATGGTCCACAGCACGCACAATTATAAAGCAAGGGTCTGTGTACGCTGCCATATTTTAGACTCCAGATTTCCTGCTTCCCTATACATTTTTCAAAGCAGTTTATGTTTCCATACAAAATACTAACACAGGTGGAGAAGCGGTCTGGAGTTCATTTTGGCTGCTATCGGACACCCGTGCATGCTCCTTCAGGCAATCTTCTTGATTTTTTGATGGGGGTTTTAACTCCTTCTGTGCTTCAGATTTCTAGAGCTTTTCAAAAAAAACATTCTGAAATGTTCTGCACCATCCTGGGTTTTTAAATATTTGATAGATGTTTCAGATTATGTTTACTTTGTTGAGTAAATAATGAAAAAATGCCTCAGCCCCACATTGGCAGAACTGAAGCAGTGACCAAGCAATGGGAGCTGGGAAAAAAAATAAGCTGTAGTGTATTGCAAATGGATGGAGAAAGCTGCAAAAGAGCAGAGCGGGACCCCCAGCTCGTGTGTGATTCCAGCCCTCAGCTGAAGGCAGGTTTGTCAATGTTCTCCCTGGGCTGCCCATCATTACCCTCATTCCCACTGCAGCGCACCCCACCAACAGAAATGAACTTCCAGAACGACCCTACAAAGCAAGAACTCCATCTTATAGCTGGGACCCCAAAGTTCAGGGATAAGTGAAAACCACTCTCATTTTATATGTCCCAAGGATGATACTGAGCTAATAATCTTGGTGTATTTAGCAATCTTATTTTCTCATTGCTTCGCAAACCAAGATGTTGGATGCGATTTGAAGCCCTGAACGTGGAAAATATTCTTTGTAGCCAATTACGGAAAGCCAGATTTAAATGATGCGCCTAGCATTACACTGAAGTCCTGTATCAAGGGAGGGGGTGAATTATACTATTTATGGCAGCGTTCATCTATCCCATGAAGCCATTCCTCCTCCTGTTTCACAAAGCATTTCCAGTGCCATTTAACTTCTCCAGCAAGCACCCAGGGTTTCATCGATATCAGGCTTTCACTGTGCAGTCCCGTGTCACTTTGAGAGGAACTCTGCAGGGGAAGTGCTGGGTCAGGGCCTGAATCTGTGATTGAGCACCTGGTGAAGGGCTGTGGCTGCCTGGGGAGCACAGGCAAATTGCTTGCACCTGTGCCCTCCAACGTGACCAGAAGGAGTGGCCCTAGGGAGGGGCTGCCCTGGGCTCATTTAAGGGACGGCCATGGAGAAGAGAGCATCTCTCTCTGAGATTAGCTGTGCTTTGGAGGAGTATCGTCTTGGTGGGAGATTGCTGTTTGTTGTTTGTGTAAGTCAAAACTTTTGTGAAATTTCTGTTTATGTTTGTTGTTAAATCCTTGGATACTTTCCCTGGGGTCACAAAGGATCTGTCTGAAGTGATTTTGCTGCCCCATTGGCAAAACAAATTTATACCAGCCCTTTGTGCAGCCGCGAAGGTCAGGATTTTACCCTCTATGCCTGCATCACAGTACAACCATACCCGGTAGAGGAAGGTGAGATAAGGCTGCATAAGTCATGCTAAAACTGGCAGTTCCTGAGACCTGAATGCTTGACTCCTCAACCAGCTTTCAAAATAGCTGTTTGAATCTATCTTCTAGATTAAAAAAGCAGTGGGTGATCCTTCCTTCCCATGAAAACTTCTCCCCGTGATCCCTCAGTCCCTGGAACCACGCTGGGTGAACCCTGCCTAATCGTTAGATCAGGAAGTGAGTTTGCTGTAAAGGACACGGGCCTTCTCTTGTTTCTACCAACTCCACCTCCCTCTGCTAACATCGGTTTTCTTTCTTTCCTGTTCCCCAGAGCTGCTGCAGTGCTTCTCACTGAGTGTCTGAGTGGGCTCTATCCTAGACAGTCACTGTGGGATTGATCCAAAATTCAGCAAAGTCTCTGGGATTTGGATCAGACTCGCAACTGGGTTATAGAGTTTGACAAGAAAGTTGGGTTGCTTTTTCTTTTGCTATCACTTCCAGCCGTTCACCAGAAATCTGGTTGTGCTTCCAGCAGCTGAATAGGGCACCTGGGTCAGGGAAAGGAAGAGAGGAATACGACTTCTTCACAGGTCTGCAAGATACAGAGCTCGTACCTTTGAGAGACCAAACTGTTGTCATCAGTACGAATAAGCAAAGCACAGGCTGTCATTTAATTTTGCCATAGGCTTACTAATTGTCACGATGGGCTTCTCATGAGGAACCTGGCAGAAGCAAGCCCTAACAAGGAGATAATTTTAAAAAACGCATTTTGTGTAAAGTGGAAGCCACATAGCTAACAACACAAGCTATTTGACTTGTTGGGCCCTGCTTGTAGGGCTGGTAATCTGTGTGTGAAGCTCTGACAAACGTGTTTGAGGAAGACACAGGCTGTTGCAACCCATGTGGTATCAAGGGGCACGCCGAGGCTCTGAGCTCTTGCATGACATTGAGGGGTCCCATTTCTGATGACTTCATCTTCGTCCATCTCTTTTTGCACTGTTGGGGTACTGTGATTGCATAGTAGATCGATTTCTCTGTGGTTTGGTCAAAGAGGTTGCTTTTTACGTTCCAAGAGTTTCGTTCTACTGCACAAACCGGGGAAATATGAGCACAGAAGAAAGTGTGATTACCACTTGGGGAGGAACAAGACATTTTTAGAAAGAAGCATAAAGGCCTCAAAGCTCATCTACATACGAGAAGGAAACGTGGTCAAAGAACTAACTGAAATCTCTGGCATGGGCTTCACACAGATCAACAAGCTCATTGCTTTGGCCTCAGTGTCTCCCAGATTTACTTCTGCGTTCATCAGTCCCCAGCCACACCACACAACTATTCCACACATATCCCAGGGATCATTTTATCCATTCACATTTAAGATCTGGACAGCAGAAACTGCTGTGCATCAGAGGTGCCTTGCCAGCTCTTGGGGTTCATCCAACTCTTGGGGTTTGGGCAATTGCCATTGGAAAGACTGTAACACTTTCATTACTCTCATGAATTTGCCAGTTAAAAAAATGATATCAAAAAGTGAAATTCATGTTTCTGCCAGTTTGTCATTTCCTATGGGTATACAGAAAATGCTTGGGAGAGGAGAATCTCACCACTCAGTGAATTTTCAGCTTCAGACAAAGCACAGAGGGCAAGAGAACGAAGTCCAGCATTTTAGTATCTGATCTGATTATACTTCTGTGTTCAACTGCATTATCTTTACAGAGTCACAGGCTATTATTTAACATATATATGGAAATATAGATATCTTAGGAATCCGTATCAGATAATTTTAAGAAAAAGCAGAGGAAGTATAGGAGTGGCATTTGGTTTGAAGGGATTTGATGTTTTTGAAGGAAAACAATATAGTTTCCTTTAAGGAAAGAGGGTCTTGTTTGTTACTGTCCCCTCAGTCTTGTTGATCTTCATGGTCTGTCTCTCATGATAGAGCCCTAAACCATCTGTTGGGGACTTATCCTTTCAGTAATGTGGATAAGAAGGAAAAAGTAGGAGAGAGAATTTCTGCCTCATGTTTGCAGACACTGAACTTCATAGAACAGTAAAATTTCAGTAAGCTAGAAGTGAATAAAAGTTGTTTTTCAGACATGCACTGGATCATTTCTAGAGCCTTATAAAGCATTATTTGGTTGACAATGTCTCTTAAAATATCTGTTTATGAAATGCAGTGTTACTTCCCCAAATTTACCGTTTTGCTCTATGAAAAACTGCCTTTTTTTCCTGTGGGGGGGGGAAAAAAGCAGACTTAGCAGCAGGATCTTTAATGTCAAGAAATGGGCAGGATGTCAGTTTTATGCCACATCAGAAAGACAGATATATATATTCCACCATTTCTCCTACCCTATTTATGATTGTTGCAATCACAAATAATATAGCTGAGATCTAGTATCTACTTGACCTGTATGTATTGCTACATCTTGCTCCTAGGCTAGCAGCACTTTGTCATATCTGTTTCTCTTGCCTGAGTTTTTAGCTAGTGTTTAACTCCATCTGTTCTTCAGGAGCATGGAAGCATGACTTTGCGGTGGGTAGAGCTTCACTTTGAGTGGGCTCAGTGCTGTGCAAGGGCCATAACTTAGACATTAACATCTGTGACGTGCTGCTCATTAAAAAGCTGGAAATCACCTTTTTGTGCATGGTACAACCCAGATGATAAAACCAGAGCGTGATCATTTTTATGCAAGAGAGTGGCATGTGGTATGCTACAATGTGTGTTGTAGAGTCTTTTTGTATACTGTATGAGTACTCTCTGTATATCGTGTCTTGAAATTAACCATTTAACAACAATAAAGACCATTTTTAGCTAAAGTTGCATTTAGCTTTCATTACTGTAGGGGAACTTAGGTCAGGGCTTCAACAGATGACTGAGCGCCTGGTGAAGGGGTGTGGCTGGCCTGGGGAGCACAGGCAGACTGTTTGCACCTGTGCTCTTCTGTGACCAGAATGGGTGGATCGTGGGTGGCGGCCAGCCAGGCAAAGCTCGGAGAGATCAAGAGCCTGGAAAGAAGAGGAAGAAGGATGAAAATAGCAAGGGTGGCAGCATGTTGGAGAAGCAATGCAGGTGAGGTTTGCCATAGGTTTCTTGTGCAGCATTAAATGGGATGAAATTTTGCTTGTTGCTCTGCTGGATGTTCTACTGTTCCACCTCAGACCTGGGATCAAAATCAAGCATACTGTCAGCAAATGCAATTTCTGAGATGCTGGAGAGAAATTTTGCGGGTTATGTGACCTGCTGCCTGGCTGGGATGCCAGATGCAGCAGCTGGCAGTGGTGACAGAAGTACTGAAGGAAAACACAAGAACTGGGCTACAAAAAGCACTGTGCACTTTGGTTATGCTTGGATCATGAGCTGTATTTGGGCCTGAGCCCCATTCCTTCTCTTGTGTGTCTCATAACATGTTAACACTCAGACTAACTGAATAAAATTGTTTGCTTCTGAATCTATTGCAGCTGCCTTTCCTCATACGAAGAAGCAAGGATTCACTGGAAAAGCAGGTGGCTGTTGCAGTCAGCTGAGGTAATGCCCTGTTCCTTTCTATTCATTATAGAAGAAGTATTTAGATCTGCACTTGACTTGCCAACAGCATCAGCACTTGACCTGCAGAAAGATCTGTCAGGGAAAAAGTCACCCAGGCCCATTAGCAATCCTGCGATTATAGCCCTTTAAAGTCTCATTATAACTGGCCCTGTAATGAGCTGAGACAACATGTTGCAATGTGTCTCTCACTCTGGACAATCAGAGTGACTCATTAGAGCTACATGGCATGAATGCAAACACAAACAGCATCCTCCCACTCTCAGCCTCCTCAGAGCCAGGGCTGTCGCGCTGCCCTTTCTGCAGCTCGCGCAACTGCACTCTGGCGACCTTTAGAGAAGCTGGGGGCGTAGCTGGAACGGCCGCGCTGGGTGCGGATCGGGAGCCATCCAAAAAGCCTTGGTACAGACACCATCCATTGATGGAGCGGTTACACCACACCGAGCACCCTGCTGCCAACAGCATGCGAGCCCAAGGAGCTCAAAGCTAGCTCAAGAGTGCCTCCATTTGATTGCATTTTAGACATGGCCTTGAAACTGCCTCTGATTTTAGATTTCTGCCTGTCTCTGTGGGATGAAGTGTTCTGCAGTGCTCCTCACGGTCTCCCATGCAGTCACTTATTATAATGTAACTGAGTTTCATCCTGTCTGACAAACCAGACAGGTCAAGTCGTTCATGGTCCCAAGGTATGGAATTTCTATTAGTTTTTGATTAATTTTTGGTCATCCTTGGTGCAAGTTTCCACACATTTCAGTGTGGATGTGGAGCAGAACTGCTGGGACTGAGCTATTGGAGTGCTGATCTCATCAGTGCTGTGACTGGAAATGAAATCAAGTCCCTCCTTTGTCTCATTATCCCTGAGACAGAGTAGGTAGACCAGCACGGAAAGAAATGCTTCAGCATTGCCTAAGTGTTGGATGGAACACGTGACTGGAGGCTGTGGGTGGATAAACGAGGATTTGGGACATGACCTGGCTGTGGTGCTGCTCTGAGCAGTAGGCTGAGTGCCTGGCACAGAGGTGAGGCTCAGCGGGATGCAGCCCGACAGCCATTTAAAACCCAGGTTTCTACATGAGGTGGTGGACACATGTTGAGATTCATTTCACTCATGTCCCTCGTTGAGCTGTACTTCCCGTTGTGGACTAACCCCCGAGCACAGCTAGATTAATTCTGGATAAATGAACCTGGATGATATCTTCCTGCACACCAGCTGCAAAAGGCTTGCAGCCCATGGGACCAAATGAGAGCTGGCAGAAGTAGGAAACCCTGTGACATGTGGGGTGCAGTTGCCAAGCCCCAGCACTGCCTGTTCGTGCTGCTTGCTGGTGGAGGCACAATCATGGCTTGGGTGGGCAGGAGGAGAGGCTGCTGGCATCCCTCAGAGCTTCTGTGGTCAGAGCTTCTGTGGCTTTTCTTTCCAACTCTTCTATTGAAAACATCTTCTCTTCTTATTAAAGTGAAATATTTTCTTAGAGAAATTAAGGGGGTGACGTTGTGATGTTGTCAGCACAGCATGCTACTCCTGGTGTGAGTCTCCAGCTCCCTGAAAGAGAAATTTTGGTGTTCTGCCAGTCAAGCCATCCAACTCAAGGCAAGTTAAAGATGGCCCCAAAATCAACGCAGTTAGAACAATATTTAAATAATTCATGGAAAAATAAATATTTTGTCAGTAGAACACGTTGTGGGATTCTCTGCATTTTTCATTACAGCTGATATTTTTCAGCCCAGAGCTAGTAGTTGCCATCCTGCTGGAAAGTCAAGCCATCTGTGGCACTTTCAGGAGGGAGGCTGTTGCAGGAGCATGAAAACATTTTTTCAGCCATCGTTCAAATGGCCTTAACAATCAGAAGGAAAAGTTTTATTATTTAAACAGAGCTTTAATATAAACTTTATATTAAAATTTGCTTAAATAACAAAGCTTTTTCTTCTGACTGTAAAACTGATATTAAAGCAGGTTGAAAACTAGTTTGCAGTTTCTTCTACCAGGTTCTCATGCTGCTAGCATACATTTATAGCTGCTTCCCTGCCCGTCTCTTTCGTGTGTTATAAACTTCTCTCATTTACTGTTTGGGTGATGCCGAGTACCCCAGCTGAGAGTTCCTGGGATTACCTGTACAGTAAATGAGAGAAATTTATGACACCCAGAAGAGATATGCAGGGAAGCCGTTGTAACTGTGTTAAAACTCCAGTGCATTTCTTGCTGGTGCTGCATAGCACAGTCGCTCTCGCTAACACCACATTTCCCGGGCTTCCAATTGGTGCAGAGGAGGCTGTGCTTCCAGCTCTGGGCTGAGCAGGAGAGATCAGAGTGACCAGAGCTGGTTTGGAAGGGAACAGTGTTAAAGGGAGTGGTACGAAGCCTCCAGGGCTTGCCATGATAAGGTTCTAACAGATAGATGCTACTGGACTGGGGGTGTGCGTGGGTGCTATGAGATGGTACAAACACATCACTTCCCAAGAAGACGGACTGAAATAGTGCCTTGTCCTCACTGAGGAGTGTCAAACACACATTTGGTTTCAGGATAGCAGATGCTGCAAAACAATCTGATTTATAGCTGCTGCAAGAGCCTTCATTTGCAATTTTTTTTTTGCTTATTGTGAGAAGATGTCTTAAGCGGTATTTTGTGTGTCTAGTAGTATAGGTCCTTCCATGAGAGTGAAGCTGTTTCGCATTTATTCCAACCTAGGTGTTGCCTGGTCTGTCTCAGATTTTATTGCTTAGATGTGTCATTCTCTTGTTATGCAAAGCTTATGCTGACTCCATGTCAGTATCAAACTTTGTGTTTGTCACAAGGACATGATGCTTTTTTTCAGTTACCATGTGGTATGATATGATCAGTTGTTCCATTGCTATATGTTCACATTTTTCTGTCACTTCATTATTTTATCTCTATAAAATCTGGCTGTTAAATTAAGTCCAAGTGATAATCCAGCATTCTGATTAGGTTTTGCATTTCCTGGAATTTATATTAAAATGCAATCTGTCATTACAACGGTGGCCAACATACATTTTCAGCTGCCCTTGGGGGATGGAGACTGAGTGATGCCACACTACAGGGGACCATGTAACCCTTTTGGCTGCTGGCCCCCAGGCACAAGCTGGGCTTTCCCTTAGCTGGTACTTCTAGAGGCTGGTCAGGCTGCTTTGCTGGCTGTGCCAATACCACTGGCCACCGCGCTTCACCTTGACATAGTCTCAAAAATGTAATACAACTTATTACTCAGAATCCTATTTGTGAGAATGATCTTGCCTTAGTGCCGAACTGGTAATTTTCCAGATTTCTGCACCACCCCTCTTCCATTAGTAGCCCCTGAAGGATATGTTCCCACTTGGTGATATGGAAATACCAGATGCTGGAGACGCCCTGACAGGAGCACATGGCTCCCAGGCTGAGGAGCAAAGCACAGCTGTGTGCTGCTGCTCAGGCTCAGAGCTGCTCCAGAGTTGGAGGATCTCCTCTCCTGCCAGAGGGCCAGAGCTGTCCACTGAGGAGCCACTATTGGAGACATTGTGCTTCACATAAGGTACCTGCAGCACAAGGGGTAACCATGCAGAATGGAAAAACCAAAACCAAACAAAGTTCTTATAGAATAAGAAACATGATTGGAAAACTGAGAGCTCGGTTACCTTGAGGGGCTGGTAGGTAGTCAGAAAACATACCTTTTGTGCAAAGTATCATTGAAGACTTAATTTGTTGATCCTACTATTCTAATAATTCCTTCAAACTCAAGGGAAAAAACAACCCCTAGTGTCTCCTAAAAGCTTGCATTCATATGTTGGTGACAAATAATATTGAAATTAGAATTAGAAATATTTTCTAGCAAAACTGGCAAAAACTTTTTGTTGTTGCTTCATTTGGTTTTGTTTTACCAAGGTACTTTACTGAAGGTGGCATTCACTGGCCTTTCATCTTTCAAGGGCTTGTGTTTAAGTGAGGCTGCTGTCTGTCCAATTGCAACTTACAAAAACATCATACATCGTCATCTGGCCCTTCCCAGTAATTGCCATGTTTAGTTTTCAGTGGGATAATTTACATTTACCTGAGCTGAATTCTAACTCAGGCTAGAGAGCAAAAAGAAAAGACTAAAGAAATCAATCATGTGATTAGTATGCAATAATTCTCTAAAGGAAAAAGCGAAGCTCAGTGCAGGTATAGGCACATCTGTCTGTGCAATGAACACAGAAGCCCATTGACTCAGAGCCAGTGTCAGTTATCCAAACAAGTGATAACTTTTCCTGCAGAGCAGCCTCTCCACACTGGCAGCAGGAACAACTCCCAGCACAGCACTGCTGCCCTGCCTCTGTGAGGGGCTTTGCTCAGGGCAGGGGCATCCTGCAGCCCTGCTGCTACTGAGAGCTTCATCTGGTCTGGCTGCAGGAACCAGCACATCAAGACCCCAGCTTCACTTCCATAAACAAAAAAAGCCTTCTGCACGTAGATTGTTATGGTAAGGCTGGAAGAAGATGACTATCCTTGACTGAAGTATTTCACCCTGCAAGCCTGGGGAAGGGCATGTGGTGGCACAGGAGGGAGACAGCATGGGAGATAAGGAGGCTGGTGGCACCACAGGGCTCATATTCCCTTAACATATTTTCCTGGGGGACAAATATTCTGCCCCAGCAGGATGTGCCTGCTTGTGGGAAAGCTGGTGGAGAGGAGAGCTTAAACGTCACTTTCCCCTGGGAAATTAAGGATATGAACAGAAATAACAAGTGAAAATCAAGAATCTGACTTTCATCCAGTCTTGCAATAAATGATTTTATAGCGGAATCGACTAAAATCTATGTCAGCATTAAGAATTAAGCTCTGAATATGTTTTCTTTTTAAAGAACTAAGTGCAGATCATTAGCATTCTTAGTCTTTCAAAGCTGATTTTACTCGGTATCTCTGTCACAGCAGACAAACTTTAGGTTTCATTTGTGGAGGCAACACTTGCAGCCATACCTGTGGAATGCATGTTTACTGTTTTGTAAAATACTTTTCCAAACATAATGTGCGATTGCCTCTGCTTCCTGGATGTGTTATCAGTTTGCCTCCTGGCTGTGGGAGCGGTATTTTTAGATCTTCCAACTCTTCTCTGAAATCCACACAACCCCTGAGTTCTTTTCTTTCACCTGCTTATTTCTTCTTTGTAATCATCATCTGAATGTTATTTACTCACTGTTATCCCTTTAACAGTGAATTCTGTTTTATGGGACTTTATTCACTAACTGAAATTAAGCGATGTACAGCTATGTGTGCTTTGGTATGTAGTCATATTAGGGTGGGAGAATAAATATGCCACGTTGAGGATTATCTCAGGATCTGTATTTCCTGGTAGTGTATCTTTGACCATTACTGTGACTATAAATCATATCTGTAAGGATTCTGGTTTATTTACATTCTCTACTGCCATAAGCCAGCACTAAAAAGTGAGCTTTCTATCATCTTTTCTAACACAGTTGTGATGCATTGATGACTCGCTACAACAGTTATGAGAATTAACATACAGACTGTCACCAGTGTTCTCCTTCCCAGCACTTCAACATCTACCCAACCTTGTTTTGCTGGCCTTTTGCTCTTTCCCAGCAACGTGTCTCGTAAGTCTTTCAGCAGAAATTCCTGACACTCCAGGTACTTTAACTTCCTTTCTCTCGTAAAAAGCAAGCCTGAACCCTCTCAGGACATGCTCCAGCTCCACGTGCTGTTCATGACCTCTTCTCTGACAACACTTGAAACGGAAGCAGGAATGCAAAGCACGGAGACTCTTCCCAAAGTACTTCCCTGAGATAATAGTTCCCTTAGAGAACATTTTGTTTAATAACTGCATTTAGAAATGATGTTTTATACTTTTTCAGGAAATGCAGAAGGCCTAGTAGGGCTTTATTGCATCGGAGCTCAGCCTGTTGACCGTAATAGGAGTTCCAATTTATGGGCAAAAATGCTCTTAATGACACATATGATTTCAACATAGACATTTGTTTTTGATTAAATTCTGTAACACATCGGTACACCCATGTAGAACTGACATTTGTCTTTATGAATCCCATGTAAAATGACACTTTGAGTCATGCTTAAGGAATTTACAAGAAGAACATGACAAAACAATGTCCTTTTTGTGAATAGAGCCCATATTGTAAGCTTTTATTGCTTTACCAGTAATACATAATTAAATATGTCTACAAAGTCTGGCTTTGATCCTGGGACTTTTTTCCCTGGGTTTAAGCTAGATACAGTTCCTGTGTCCATGATACAACTACGTAGTAGGTAAGATTTATGTTGAGCCTGTACTTTTAAAATCAAGTCCCTCGTGAATTCATTGTGCTCCCAAAATAATCTCAAAGAATAGTTTAAAGCTACAATTACACTAAGATTTAAAGTCAAAAGGTCTAGGAAGAGATTAAGGGTGGGACGGGGCCACAGACGGGCGGCAGCAGATGGGACATGCAGCTGTTGAAAGGCAGCACATCCCAATGTCCCACGTAGTGCTGTCCCCGTGCTGAGCTCCCCTGCACCAGAGGAGGGGCTCATCCCCAGCCCCTGCACACGGAGACTGTGGAAAGGCTGGAAAGGGCAAAGATATGTTGGAATTCTGGGGAAAGAGAATGGAAGATTCATTCAAAAATCATTTGTTCATGAAACCTTTTTCCTTCCCGCATCCTTGCTTTGCTAAATCTTTCTTATGCTGAAAAACTATCAACAGCAGACAGTTTTTTTTTTTTTTTTTTTTTTTTTTAGCTTGTCCTGAGCAATCTTTTGGCTGAGAAATGCTATGGGACGCATCAGAGCAGTTTGGTTGAAGGCAACTAGCTCCATCTTGCTCCATCTTTCCACAGTGAAAAGTGGTTTGGTTTTCAGAAGTAGTCAGCATCTGAAGTTCCTTCGTAAAACTTCTGAAACAATACCTATTTTCCTGACAAAATGTTTTCTCTGGTGCCTCTGTGATGTTTTGCTTCATGATGTTTACCTTCCAAGGCTGATTGGCTATAACTCTTTGTTTGAGACTTCTTGTGCAGTTAGTGTTACTTAGAAAACTTTTGGGTTTTGCAATGTCCGCTTCCAATTCCATGTTTTGCAAACATTCTTTGGACAGTCATGGACAGTCAGGAGAGCAAACAGAAGCAGTGATGCAAATGCTGCTAGGGAGAATTTGCCCAAGCATGGCACATCCGCAAAGCTCCCCTCCTGCCCCATGTATACAGAACCGCAGTGTCTCAGGGCTGACCTGGGAGACAGCCAGGCTCTGTAGGGCAAGGTGGGGAATAGGAGAGGTGATGGCAGTGTAACTGAGTAAGAGGGACATTTGTGTTGTGTATGGAAACCGAGATGTTTCTGTATCGCTGCAGAGCTTGTCTTTCATGCTTGGACACTGTGTGGGAAGAGCCATGGAATTCAACAGCAGCATCACTGAACATACTGAGTGCTCCCAGTCTGCTTGTTCTCCTGGGAAGGAGACTCAGGCTTGTCAGAGAAGCAGCCTTCTTGCCAGGCTTACCAGCCCTGCCTCTCTGTGCAGCAGGAAACAGGAGTCCCTGATGAACTGGTAAAACTTTCATTTGTTTTTATGTTCAAGGTTTGATGTTCAGTTGTATTACGTGTTCAGGGCTGGTTTCTTGGTTCTTCTGGAGTGACAACCTACAGCATCAGCGTTATTGGTATAAGGCATAAATTGGAGCCTAAAACAGAGCTGAAGGCTGAGCTCGAGAGGAAGTTGATGGCAGAAGAGGAAACAAAAATGAATAACTGCAAGTTTGTTCATGGCTCCAGGAAAGCACCTGAATTTACACAGTTACAGCCATGGAACCATCTGCACATGGGTTTTTATCTTCATTTTCAGTAGCATGAATAGCACTCCTTGTAGCTATGGTTTCTAACACCTCTTAGAAGAGCTCGTTGTCCATTGTCTCTGGTATTCAGGCTCACACTGTTTGTATGGAGTGCCTGTATATCTGCCTTTGGTCAATGTCTGCAAATTTCAGCACCAAGAGTTAAGCCATCACAATCATAAGAGAGAGGTTGTTTTTTCCCAAAGAAAAAAGCAAGTAAACAAACAAACCTGCACACACACACACAAACAATCTGAAAGCTTCCTGCTGCAGTGGACTAAATTGTGAACCTACAACTAGTGGAAGATTTGTCCTTGAGTTAGTGTTTTTTTTTTTTTTTCCTTTCTCAGTTTTTCCAATAAATAAGCCTCTTATTTTCAGAATGAAAATGTGTAAGGACTGGGTCTCTCAATTCTCTTAAGGCCCCACCTGCAGTGAAGGTGCTTCACCCCCTCAGGGCACAGGCACTCACTGCTCTGCATCCATGCACCTTTAGAGAGGGTTTGAATAGACTTTCTCCTTCCACTGCCCAAGGCGGACTGCAGTGCTGGCTCCAGGCCATGGGACTGAGAGCTGACTTGTCTCGATTTCACAAGTTGCCAGTCACTGTGTTGCCATGTCCTGCCGGTGAAGGGAGGGAGGAGTGACCAGGTTCACAAATCCCCTTTGCTTAGATTAAGGTGAAACCAACACTCAAGTTCCAGACGCAATCATCAGTTTTAATGAGAATCTCTGAACTCCGATTATCTTAAAAGTATTGGCACTCTTACACTTATATCTATCTAAGCTGTGCAACTAAACCAGGTGACTTTATAAGAAACTGAAATAAGCCTTGTGTTACTTAACAGCTTTACAAGGAAAGAAGAAGGAGGGGTGTGTGTGGGATAGAGAAAGACAGAGATCCAGGTTCCAGCATTGGTCCAGCCAACGGGGAGTCCTTGGTCTGTGAGAGCACTTGTCCTGAAGTCCCAAAGTTTCAAAGTCCCCCTTGATCTTCTTTCAGGCATCCTTTCATGCCTGCTAGATTTGAGGGATTCATTGTCAGTAAGTTCTCTGTCAACAACTCCGCATGCAGCCAAGAGCTCCCCTTGAACAGGGGAGTCTGGCCAGAGCAAGGCTGTCCGGTCTCCGCAGAGATCCCACCCCCAGCCACATTGTCAGCCTTTAGCCTGTTGTCATGGCAATGATCTTATCTTGCAAGCGTTTGAGACAGTTCCAGGCATACCACAGATAAAGAGTTTTTTTTGTTGGTCTGCTTCTCTGGATTTCACCAGTTGCTAGTCACTGTGCAGACAGTGCGGGACAGAAAGGATGAGGATATGGGAATGACTGGGAAAGACTGTGTGCAAGGAGGGAAGTTTGGAACAGGTTTATTTGTGATGTCATGATTAAATTTTCCAAAAAACTCTGAGATTTTCACCTTCCCTCTCTAATGCCTTTCACAACAATAATGTTGTTTTTTATAATTTGCTTTTACTGGTTCTCTCTTGGTTTTCTTTCCCATCTATGCTGAATCTTCTGGATATAGGCAGAGCAACCTACTATTGTACATCGTGCTCCCTGCATTTCTGAGGCCTGCTTACTGTGTTGTACATTCACATTCTTGTTTGTGCTTTATCTTATTGGATTCGTGGTGATTTTAAACTTGTTACAACCTCAAAACAGAGATCTTCTATTTATCACTTACTTACTGAACAAAGTCTCTTATATAGCTGATATAATGAGCAAACAGCAACAACTTACAAGGTTTTGACATGAGAGAAGCAGAACAAGGCATGTGATCATTCTATTTTTAATAAATCCACTTTACAATGTTTCTTAATTCTATAGAAAGCTGATCCTGGGGTTATTCCCTTTAATCCCCTAAGCAATCTGATTGTGTGTTGCAATACCATTCTTTTTTCAGCATGTAGATTCCTTTTTCAATGCTTTGATTCAGTTTTAATTGTCCTGGATGCAAGATGATCTTTGCTTCTCTCCTTTAATCCTTTCGGTCTCTATCACATTGACAAAACTGTCAATTTACATGACAAGTGGCAGTCTTCAGATGTGGCTCTTCTTTAGCTAGGCGAGTACTCTCCAGGGCCCAAAGGATGCTGAGCTGCACTTGTGCCTCTCTTTCACTTCATGTGGAGAACTGCCTGCCACTGTGCTCACATTCCTCCTCTGCGATTTCGGTGACATTGATGGAAGTATGTTTTCTTTACACACTTTTGTACCAGAGCTATTGCAGAACTTTGCTCACTTCACAGACTTAAGAGTATCTCTTAACTCTTGGTTCTCTGGTTTTGTGGGAGGGAGGCTGGATATTGGAAATTATCAGTGAATTTAGGGCTGGCTTCTCACATGTTTATATGTAGGTCATTTACTCCCATGACTTTTAATCAAAGCTGCTTCCTCTTCTTAGCATCTTACCATATTACGTACATACAGCAGCCATGAAAATAAAATGCGATTGACTAAAGTTCACCTGGGAACAGGGAAAGCAACAGACTTCAGTGGAGAGAGGTATTGTATAGAGACAAGTACAAGACGTCATACTAGCAGCATAGAAGAAGCTGCATATGAAGTTGTCTCCCTCCTCACAGTAATATGAGTCTACAGGCAGCCTGTGTGACATTTTAACATCAGCGGTTGAAATGCGTGTGGGTTGAAGTACACTTCCAGAAAGACTATAGCTTTCCTGTAGGACAGACAACATTCTAATTGCATTAATAGCTGGCACTCAAAACCAAAGAGATATTATGGAATATGGAGTCCAACCTGATTTAAGTATTTCTGTAGAAATATTGATTTTGTGAAGTTATGCGAGATATCTCCTGTTGGAACTTGTACCTAAGCCTTGATCTGGCACTTTTTGATAGAGAGAGAACTCTCCAGCTTGATTCAAGCATAGGTATTTTGAAGCAGGTATTTGCAAACTCAGAAAAAAGACCTTTTCATTAATCCATTATTCTGGAAACAGTCACACTAACCCACAACCACATACAAATACAAAAATCCTAATGGGACTATTTTCTTACTAAGCCTGTAATAGTTTACATTCAGCTAATGGCCTGGGGTTATAAGCAAACTACTCAATTAGAGAATTTAGGCTGGTTGCCCACATATTTTAGAGCAAATTATCCCTTCACAAATGCAGGACCCCCTATATAAAATGCCTAAACAGTATTTCCTGTTAAAAAAAAAAGAAAAAAAGAAAAAATAATAAAAAAATACTACTCCCTAAATTCCCACCTTAAGCCTACTAAGTATTTCTCTTTCTGCTAGTGTAGCCATTTTATGGAGAGATATTTGTTTTTGCCTCACATATCTCAATCTAGACTCTTTTGTTGGAATGTTTTTAACCTTCTAAGCAGCTGAAAAATGTTAATGCAACTTTTTTCTTTTTTTGGTAGGTTTTTTAAAAGTAGCTTCCCACTCTCCTTATTAGCAACAGTGAAACACAGAGGTCTCCTGAAGGTCTGGCATTCTGAAGCCTCAAGGATAATAGATCTTCCTCTTCAAAGGGCACTCTGAATTCTGAGTTATCTTTTAGCACTTACTACGTCTTCTACTGCTTCTTTTATTTAAAAGAGGGGCTGATGATTTCCACCTATAAACACCTATTAAAAGTTCCTCACCCTATTACGCTGAGCTGCTGCTCTTAATTGTATGCAGCTGGGTGGGTCACTGAATTCTCCTTTCAGAGACTAAGATTTAAAAACTACAGCGAAGCAGTTATCCGCTCCTCACAACGCACCCGCTGCTGGAATTGAGATAAGTCTCTGTGCAGAGAACCATTATCTCCCTCGTGGTTTGGTCACAACAGGGAGGTCCAGCTCAGGCCCCAGGTGGGTGCCACGGGTGCCAAAGGGGTCTTGGTGCAGTGGACGTGGGTTCCCAGCTGTTCCTCCTGTTGTGCTGTCTGCCCTCATGGCTGTTTGGAATATTGGTCTGGGAGCTGTGCTGTGAGCTGCAGGGCTGCTGGGTCTGCAAGCAGATGGGAGACAGACCCTTTACAAATGAAAATATTTTGTATATGTGCCATAAGCGCTGTGACTGCTGTGAGCATCAGTACAGTGCCCTTTTTCCTGTCTGAGATCTGGGGCAAAGAATCACATTGCTGCTAGCTTTTGCCTTGCTGCTCTGTTTTGAAGATTTTTCTCATAGTTTTCCCATTTTTGAAACTTTTCCCCATAATTTCAGTCAGTACAGGAGCTCAGTCCTCTAGCACAGAGCACACAGATGTCCTCACACAAAACTCTGCTGAAGTCAAAAAGCTGGTTGTGTTCATCTGAAGACAGAATTTAGCACAAAATATGAACATATATGTAATACATTTTAAAGTATTAACCAAAAAGCCTTTTAGTAAAGAAATAAGATAGTGAGGAAACACTTGAACACCCAAAGATGTCTTACAGCAGATGTGCCTACCATGTTTGACATGCTTAACATTTTCAGTTCCAACTGCCTTGAGCACTGAAAAGCTTTACGTAGTCTTCTGTAGAAGTCAGAATCTGACGGATTTGTCCAGTGTGGCACCCAAAACAAGCTGTCACTTCTGAAGGCATAGGTGTTATGAAATTAGGAGAACAAAACAATATTCTGCAGCAATGCACAACTCAACACAGAAGCAATAATAAATAAAAAAACCATACACTTTCTTGCAACTTTGCTTGTCTGCAAAAATTGTGAATGGAAAGAGTAGAAAGAGAAAACCAAGTAATCCATGAGGTATGTGTCACAGAAGCACAAGAGAAGGCAGGCACAGAAAACATGCAGTTTGTTCTGTTTTATTCCTCCTCGGGTCCCCCACAACTGTGCAGAACCTCAACAGTATTTTGAGAAAGCATTTATCTAACATACCTGATGAAGGACTAGGCTCTGACTTTGAGATGTGCTCAAAGAAGGGAGGAGTTGTAAATTCAAGATTAAGAAAAGTACGTGCTGAAGAATGAAGGATAATGTCAGTGTAACACATAGCTGAGCACAGCATGAAGAAGAAAATAATTATTTTAGATGTAAAATAATGAATTTGTAGATAGATGTCAATGCACGTATTTTTAAGCAGTGCTAAAGAATTGCTTTCAGGAAAAATGTTGAATCAGCAGGCTGCAGGTGGATATTCCTCTTGCAGGACAGTCACATTCTTAGGGGAATAGGTGGCATCAGTAGAGAAAGGATAACATTCAGGAGAATGAACTAACTTCACCAGAAAGACAGAAGGCAAACAGCCATTGCTTTTCTCAAATGTGCCTGTTATGCAGGGCTTCTTCTATTAATATGGAATTTCCTTATTAAAAAACAAAGTAGATTACTTGCAAAGGTAAAAAAAAATATCAAAGGAATATGCTAGTATAATAGGACTCAGGATCAAACCAGAAATTCTGGAGCAAACTGGGTAAAAACTAAATGCCCAATCTCTCTGTGTGATAGAATTTGATTAAGGTTTATTGGCTTTTTACTACAATTTCCAATTTGACAGGCCCTACTAAAGCTAAAATTGAATTTCATATACAAAGCTTATGTGGTTATGTTTGTTATTAGCATTGTCTTCCCTAGAGATATTTGGATTTTGTTTAACTGAAAAATAAACAACTTAAATGTTGAATTGCCTGGCTAAGACAGTTATATGATGTGGTCTTTTCCTTTCATTACAGAGATTGTGAGTTTTGGGATACATGTTTAGGAGTTTGTGGTTGCTTTCCTTTAAATCTAATACTATGGACTTATAATGTTTTTGTTCAATGTTCTGCTCTTTTCATATAAAGTTCTGTGTCCTGGTCAATTTATGACCAGACTTATCCAATAAACAAGTTTGTAGGAATGCATTTATAGATTGTTAGAAATATGTGTGGTGCCTGCACTTTTCTCAGCAACAATGTAATGATTTATTTTTACTGTTAATTTTTAGTTATATTACAACCAAAAAAAAAAAAATTTGCATATATCAGAAGTTACTTTCCTACATGTATTGGAAAAAAATCGGAAGATACGTATAGGTCAAAGTTAAACAAATGTCTGTTGGGTATCCGTGGACTTCTCCACTTTTGGATGCCAAGCCTAAAACATTTTATACAGACTTGATTTCCAAAGTTCAGACACTTAGTACTTTCTGAAAATAAGATCCCTTGCAGTATCTCACCCGAACCCACTAAAATTCTCTGAAAGTCTCCTTCGTAAATTGAAGAGTAAGCAAGCAAGCCAAACAGGGAAGGTTATGATCTGTAAAGACATTTATTAGATTGGTGTAATTCTGTACATAACAGAATAGAAGGCTTATACTTGTACTGCAGAGGTTTCCAGCACCCAATTTGCTAGCCATGAGGCATTCAAGTGTAGAACAGAGACAACACCAAACTGTTTACAGCTTAAGTATAGGAAACAAACAAAAGACAGATGGGCAATATGAGAATTTTTTTTTTTTTTTGCCAAACAGTATTTCTTTCACTAATCTTCTCTGTGCATTGTGGTGTTTGATCTTTTGTGAAACTGAAGAGAGGTCATGATGTTTTGAAGAACAAACTCCTGAGAGAGGACTAGCACAGTGAGAATAAGTAAGTTTTCATTGTACATTAGGTTAAGATGTTAGAGATTATCATCTATCTGCCTTAAAGTGATAAAGAAAATAATTAAATGAATGTGTAAAACAAGACCATCCATCATAAAGAAATGAAGTCACTGACAAGCACAAAAAGTATTGCAATGGATTTTTGTGCTTTTCTGGCATGAAAGAACTGACCTACTACTGAAAAATGTATATTAATAAAATAAA
>WBMW01000466.1:48843-99145 GCA_013396635.1 Penelope pileata
CCGCGCCCAGCCTCCGCCCCCCAGCCAACGGCCGCCACCTGCCGCGCGCCCCCCCCCGCCCGCCACACGGCGGCCGCTCCCCTCCCCGCCCCAGCGCGCCCCGCGGCGGCGCGGCGCTGATTGGCTGTCGGCGCTGCGCGGGGGCTGATGGGAGCGCCGCGGCAGCAGCTGGGCCCCTCCTTCNCCGCTCCCTTCTCCGTGCCGGTCCTGGGAGCGCGTTTCCCTTCGGTGAAGGCTTCGCGAAGTGCGGGACCCTGGGATGCTTCCAAACAGGAGCGGATGGAAACGAAGCTGGAGCCTGGCACGGCTCAGCCTCTCGCCCTGACAGAGGTACCTGGGCAAGGGAGCGCGGGGCAGGTGATGCTCTCGGTTCTGCCTTGCACGCTTGCTGGTCCGGGGCATTGGGAGCTCGAGGAGCTGCTTCTGGTCGCTGTGGAAGCGCCTGCGGTCACAGAGCTGTGGGAGAGTGACTGTTGGGTGGAAGCCAAGTGGGCAGAGCTGGGCGCTCAGTTGGAAGGTAGCACTCCTGCTCTCCGGGGCAGTGGTGAGTGCCTGCTGACATCTTTACATGCACTCAAATGACTGGGTGTACAGAATGCTGCACCCCGGGGACACCCCGAGCCCTGCAGGGTGAGGTGTCTGTGTGTCTGTATGCAGTATCCTGACCGCCAGGTTCTAGGTCTGACTTTCAGTATGACTTGAGTTCGTGTCATCTAGTCATGGGTTTCAGCAGCTTAGTTTTTAAAAATTACTTTAGAGATGTTAATTTTGGAAAGCTTTTTAATCTTAAATCTTCTTTGAACTTAGCTTGAAGACATCTGAAAGTGATGGTGATGCTTTACGTGCTTCCAGCCTTTCCTAAGGGGACCGGGGTACCCGGTGTTGTTTGGAGCCTACATGAACTAGAGTGGCTGGGTGCTCCTGCAGCCAGCAGAAGGGTGCAGTCTGCCTGACTGCGTAACTTGGTAGAGGTGCAATGAGATCATCAAACCATGCTCTCCATCTGGATGAGTAGGTTGCTGTGTGACTGCTGTAATTGTGCATGATCCACCCACTCTTGAAAGGAGAGCCTTTTTTACTCCAATGCTGTTTCTGTGGCAGTTGCATATTTTTGAGGTAGAGGAGATGCTATCAGGAAACTTCCTTCTTTTTTTTTTTTTTTGAGACTTTGGTAATAAAAACTGCTGATAGTGTTTTCATGAGCTTCTACTTTAACTGTTATAGTAGCACTTGTATTGTTGTTTTTTTAAGCCTAGTGCTCGGCTGTCTTATTTGCGCATTAAATCAGTGATAATGTGCGTGGAATTGAGTCCGATCACAGCACAGCTTAGTGAGTGAGAAAAACAGCGCTGTGCTGAAGAAGTATGTTCTTCTGAAGGAAAAGTGCTGTGCAGTAATTTTTTGATAGTGTGGGAAGGAAGTAGACTTGTAGAAGAGGAACTCTTACTGTGAAGAGTAGGATATTAGTGGTGGGCATGTGGAGTGGTGGGTGAGGAGGAGCAAGGCGAGTTGGGAGCAGTTGATGGCAATGTGTTGTGGTCATGTCAAAAAAAATGGAAGGAGGGGAGGAGGAAGGAAAGTTTATGAAGTGCTCCATCGTAATCACAGAAAATTATGAATCTCATAACTAAGGATTCAGTGACTAAACTGAACTGTCAGTGTGTATGTAGCAGCCCTAATCCATTAATACCTTCTTTGGGGAAGGGTTTCGATGGTGTTACTGTCACACAGTCTGCATAAAGCCTGTCACCATCGAGCTTCATGTGAAATTGTGCGCGTGATGACACTTGTCAGACCTGTTTCCCTTCCAGGTATTTGCCGGAGTTTGAAAAACCTGTGGACAGATACTAATGTGAATGTGTAATTGCATGTGTAATTGACCAAGGTCTGTGTCACCAATAGCAGGGTCATGAACAACCTTTGCTCCCAAGACTTGCTGGCTCTTCAAACTGCCATGAAGGAAAAGGGCACAAAGGCTATGTGAGCCTAAAAGAGCTACCTGTGCTGCTAACACCAGTGGCAATGCTAGTGAAGCAGACTGGATTTAGGAACCACGTGCTAGGTTTACAGGCTTCTTAATGGGCCAGTCGACAGCTTTCCTTTTGTTTTGCAATGATGATGCTATTGCAGTGTAGAAGTACTTGTGAAGAAAGTGTCATCTCAGATCAGCTTGATATTTGTCAAAATTTGTGTGCCTGAAAAATGAGAATTGTGTGAAATTCTTAGTGTTAGAGAACAGTAGTATTGAACATTGAAAAGTGGAAATGTTGCTGTTGTTTTACTAAGGTGAGTTGCTGTCGTAGTGATTATTTTGAGAATTTATGCAGTAGACTAAGGGATAATGGTGCTTTTTCTGGAGCTCACCCGCTCTGTGCTAGTAATTTGGCAACAGCAGAGCTAATGTGTCCATCTGTTCTAGCTTCATGCTGGCGGCATTTCAAATACAGATTTGCTTATCTTCAAGGATTTTTTTCAAAATCATAGGGCCCGTAGTTCTGAAGTCCTTGGCTCCCTTACAAGGTGAAGAGGTTACTGTAATACAGTAGCATTAGTGAGCAGTGTGTATCCTGTATTGTATTAATTTGTTCTGACAGCCTCAGACGTCTCAAGAACAATTTTAGGTTGAGATGAGATTTCTATATCTTTCAGTTTTTGGTGAACAGTAACTTAATAAGCTAATAATCACTTAGTTCTGCCTAGCTGGGCAGTGCTTTGTTTTTGTTTTGTTCTACTGTTTCATTCCAGACTGGGGAGAAATTTTGCCATCCTAAGGTTCAAAGTCCATTTATTCTACCTGCTTACTGATGGAAAGCTGTGACACTTTTATTTCAGGAACTTAGACCCAGCTTATTAAATTAGTGCTGTTCATGGGTTCCAGATTGGTGTAGAGCGAACTGCTTTTGCACCCTTGGAATTGCTTTTGGGGCCATTTGACATGCTATGACTGTGCTGTGTTGTGTGCAGGGAATTCCTGCCCATAGAGTGCTTTCCAAGAGCAGGTGGAATCTCAACAGCCCTCTTCAAAACAAATGATTTGAACTTAAAGCTGATTGTACAAAGGAAGAAGAACAATGTTATCCAAAAAGTTGTTGTTTATGAGAGTGTGAAAAGGAAGTAAATTTATGAAAGAAAAGCTCTTTCTTGTGAATGCTGGGATGTTAACGTTGGACGTTGGGAGTGTCAGCTGAAAACAAATGTCGAGAGCTGGGCTTTGTGAGCAGCTGAGGAGTTAACTGGAAAGCAGTTTCATAAATAATTCTGTTTAATAATAAGTTATAAAAATTGTGGGTTTTTTGTGCTAAAGGACTTTGGCTTTGTTTTTAGTGATTATTTTGTGCCTCTGTTTTTGAGGGCTCCCCTCTGTTAAAATACTTCTGAAATATAAAATAAATTTGTCTGCGTCATGGCTGATAAACAGTCACGCAAGAGGGCCTATTAATTGAAGACTTGATGTTATAACAACATATAGGTAGGTAACTAGGCAATGATTTTATGCACTGCTTTGATTTCTTTAGATATTAGAATAAATGGTGACTCTTATAGTATGCTGTTAGATTGGTCTTACATGCTTAATGCTTCACTTCTAGCTGTGAATTCTTGTAGAAGACTGATAGTTCTAGCAACATCTGTCCACAGTAGAAGATGGGTGGTTTAATTTCAAGGTGGAGGGTAAGTAAAATGATCAACGATATAATTCTTTTGTTTAGAAGATTGGAGTTTGCAGGACATGATTTTTTAATGCCTATTTTTTGACTTTTAACACTAATTGAATGTTAATGCTAAACTTCACTCATTAATATTACTTAAAAGTCCAGTAGTGAAGTAGATGTGGGGAAGTAATGAATCAAAAGAAGAAAAAAAATCCTCTCCCCGAATCCCTATGCTACGTATCTGTACAGCTGGCTGGCTTGCTTGCTTTTGCAGTACCTGACCTGACTCTGGTTTGGTTAAGTTACAAAGTTGCGGTTTTCACTCTGTAAATCTAAATGGTTTTGTGATACTTCATCAGGATAGATACAGTAGTATCTGTAACGTTAAAGATTGGTGGCTATTCTCAGAGTGGATACATTCAGAATAACATTGTCTGTTTCAAAAAATATTTTGGTATCTTCTCATGCAGATCCTTCTTCCTAACTGTTTTTATTGGCTTATATGTTCTTGAATGATGTACTGAATTTGAGGAAGTCGTGAGGCTTTTGTCTGCTATTTCTACCAGCAGGTGTGAGTTGTTGAGTCTAGGTTTGCATGTCGTTATTTTTTAGAGGAAAAAAAAAATCATTTTAAGGTGGAAGTATAGTTAAAATTGTCAGTTTTGCTTAATATGGGGAAATAAAAACTTCCACAGGGATATGGTGTTGGCATTAGTCTTCAAATCTGTGGTCTGGGGGGTTTGGGAGGATAATTAGTACCTTCATGCTCCTGAGCAATTAGGGAAGATTCTTGGAAGGTGGATTCCACGTTGTTCCTAAGGGGAATTTTACTTGAGAATGCTTACTTGGAGTTGCTTATAATTTATTTAGAGCATGTCTTTGTATGTTTTCTTCATTTTGTGTTCCTTCCACTCTTTGGTTTGCTCCTTGTTTTACTTCCTACCTGCACATCCATTATTATTGTACCTACATTGTAGGTTTTCATCTTTTGTGGTGTAGGTGTGGAGCTTCCACTCTGTGGTAATGACGACTGTAAGGCAGTGATGCATTACAGTGTCTTCTGTTTGTCACTATTAAAGTGAGAAAAGTTATTTACTTTATATAAAATAGATAACATATTAAACTATTACATGCCTTTTTGTTAGGAAACTTAACAGACAGTAATCCTCAAAATATTGCTGTAGTCAGATTAACATCTTTATTCTTTCCCTTGCAAGCAGGCAAAGCCTTCTACTGTAGAAGTATTAGAAAAAATTGATAAGGTATGTATTTGCCCCTTGGTGACTTATTTTTGTTTGGAAATATATATCCTGTTCATCATGCTTTTCCTTCATTTTAGGTAAAATCATGTCATGGAATTTTAAATTATTTTGATTGTTCCATTTGGATGTAACAGATTTTGAATTTCATATAGAGTGCTTACTTTTTTCCCTTACTATTAATCATTTAAAAAAAAAAAAACACACACACACCAAAACACTGCATAATAGTTATCAAGGAACTATAGTTCAACTATTTATTTGGAAAGCCTGAAATGGGAGTGAATGTGAGCTTGGCATAATTACACAATTTTATTATAACTAAAGGCTAAACTCCCATGTTATGGGAAATATCATTTAGGGAAAGTTCTGTTCATCAGGCTTGCTAGAAAAGCTTCAATGTGTGGTTTAAAGTGTTAGAAGTTTTAACTATAGGGGTAACAAGAAAGATCATAGCCAGAATAACTGACAGTATTCAGTTATGAATAGACAGAAATAAATGCAATTTAACTAGAATTTGAGATCATGTCTTTACTGTGTGGGGAAACTAACTGCTTTAAAAGATGCTGTTGATACTTTTCCTTTTAAGTATTCCTGTTGTCACTTGAAATGCAATCAAAATGGTAATGCTTTAGAGCATAGCTTGGTTACTTACTAGTATGCCAAAAGCATCATTCAGGTGTTCAGGATTTCATTCTTAATGTGAGAAAATATTGAAATGAAAACGTGAAATGACTGAGAAGTTCCAGCAGTTTCCCATGTTAGCAGGAAAGTGTTAGAAGCACTTGAAATTCCGCGGGTGCATGGTGCAAGTTCTGGAATGCAAAGTGTTCTTGGTAGAGACTTATGTGGTCATGAAGACAGCCGTTCATATGATATTGGTGTTATCCACTTGCATCAAATATTCTAAATCATGAAGACAGGAAAAAGTGATAATTTTAAATAGTTCTTCTCAGTAGTGATTTGTTACTGCTGATCCAATGCAAGTGGCTATCATAACTATAGTACTATGATGTATTTATGCTATGAAAGTTATCTCTGGGTAAATAAAGTAATTTATCAAAAAGCTGCTTAACTTGGCCATATCAATTTGATACTTGATAAAGAAAATTTTAGCAAACACTTTAAGGCAGCTTAATAAAAGCCACAGACTGATCTCATTAATGAATTTGAGCCCTATTTATTTACAGGAAATACAGACATTAGAAGAATTTAGAGAGAAAAATCAGAGGCTACAGAAACTATGGGTTGGAAGGCTGCTCTTCTACTCTTCACTTCTTTATCTTGCCACCTGTTTAATTGTGTATTTGTGGTGTCTTCCTGATGAATGGACAGCAAGGTTTTTTATGACGCTTCCGTTTTTTGCATTTCCACTGATGTAAGTATTCCTTTTTTCTAGCCGTTGTCCTTTGATAAAAGGAGATGGAAAATACATTGCAGCAGGGGTTTGGGTTTGTTTTTGATGATCTTTGAGTTGTCATAACTTCCTGATTTTTTTTTAAATAAATGCAAGTAGTTAGGCAGAGACTGCTTATAGTTTTTTTTTTTGATTTGTGACTGTTTACCTGATTTTTCTATTATGTTATTACCCTCCATTTTTTTAATATCAGATATGAATGGCAAGCAACTGCCAGTTTCTTTTTTTTTTTTTTTTTCATCTTGGTCAGGAGGTGTTGCCCAGTAATAGCTCTAGAGATTTTATCAGCCGTAATCAAACTAGAATATGTCTACCTTTTCCAGCTTTTAGTCTGTTACCAACTTATTTCTGCCTTAGGTCATTCCCTCAGGGTCTCAGCATGTAGAGTGAATGGTAGTGAATTAACTTAAAGGAATATATAGTACCATTAATTTTAAATGTATATTTGGAACATCTGAAAACTATGGCATTTAGGAGAGGCGTTTTTGAAATAGAATCTAATCTAAATGGAAACTAGTCCTAATTCTCAGATAAATGTTTTTATTTTAAACTTGTTAAATTTGTATGAAAGTCTATTTTCCAGCTTTCACCTCAATGTTTCATGAATCTTTTTCTTCATGAAATCCTACAATGTGTTTGCTTAGAATACAACTTCAGATGAGAAAAAACTCTTCTGTAGTAAGTGTGGATAACACAAAGAAATAATGCTTGTGTACTGTAGTCATCTTCATGGGAAGATGCATCTTCCGTTGTTAAGTGGGCAAAGCTGCTTGTGTTCTTTAAAATAGTTGTTACAGCACACCTTTGGAAATGGAGTAGAGTTATACTTGTTTCTCTCACCTTGGATAGGTTTCTTGCACATTTCCTTTGTGTTGTCCAACTTAGCTAATTCATGTTTTGTTGTTACTACTTAAAAGCATTTAAAATTGGGTAGCCATTATATAAATGCAAAATATGTTCTTGTGAATTAGTCAAAAGTATTTTTAAAATCTTGTATCATTTTGCTTGCTTTCCTATGCTAGCTGTTATTCAGAAAATGTTTCTAGCCTATAGGATGAGTGTTTATTTTTTTTAACTTAAATGAAACACTGCTACTTTTTTTTTTTTTTGAGATAGTGCTTGCACAAGGAAGGTTCTGAGTAACTAACTTAGAAGTGCTTGAAGTATGAGATTTGCCACTTAGATTCATCCAAATAAATCACCAGGAAAAGCTTCATAATTATAAAGAGTTCTAAGTTGGGGGAAAAAAAAAAAGACGTAAGGATTGTGGAGACCTTTCAAATGTAAAATGGACATAGACCAGGAACTTTATCTTGAACACAGATAAAACTGCTGCATTGTTTGGGCTAAGTCAGCTGAAACTGTACGGAAAGTGACTGGATTTAGAGCTCTGTAAAATCGATGGGAGTCAGGACAGTTACTTTGTTTGTGAGAGCATTTACACAACGGCTGTATCTCGTGCCTTTCATTGGAATTGAGTTTTCCTATAAGCATTCTGTGTCTTAATTTTGGATGTTAGCTGGTAAACTTGTTTTTTGGATAACTTGCATCATAAGTTTATCAAATAAGAAGCAGTGAGTAAGTGGTTTTCAGCTAGCTGCATTTACCTTGAGATTCAAAAATTTCGCATTGAGCATTTTAGCAAGCGGAGATGTTGCTGCTGCTGCTTCCTCAATGTTTCTACCTATAGTAATACTTGATTAACTGTTAAGCCTGTTGGTTTTTATTTAGATCTGTGTTGATGTCTCATTGACAATATAATAATTTAATTTCTAGTTTTCTGTTGAAATATTGTTGAAAGATTTCTTTGTATGTGCAGAATTAAATCTCGTGGTAAGTCTTCTCTATGAACTGTCTGGTTTGCTAAATGATTTCAGAAATGATTACTGTAATATTTTAATTCTTCTTTCTCTTTTTAAAGAATCTGGTTTATAAGAACACTGCTCATTTTTTTCTTTTCCAAAAGGACTGAGAAGAATAGTAAGTATTTTTCTGTCTTTAGTATGTGGAACTAGTTGAGAATGATGCTTGCTATGAAAAAGTAAATATTTTGGATAATTTAGCTTCCAGGAGAAAGAATAGCCTCTTGATGCCGAGATGAGTACACTGTTTCTACCACAACTCTTTAATGAACATTAATGAAATTGCTTAATCTCTCACTTTACATAAGAAATCATGGTAACTTTCTCCGCTCTTTGGATGTTTTGAAGTGTAATGGAATAAGGTGGAGAAATTGAGTGAGGGAAAGGAAATAAAACAATAGGAGTGGTTTCTTTAATTCTTGCATTTTGCAAATATTCTAGCAGTCCTAGTCTCTTATGTAGAAGAGATTTATAGCAGGTGTTTAATTTATTTGTCAAAGTGGCTTCCCCCCACCAAGTTCTCCAAAGTATGCTTATGTTATCCTGAGTGAAAAGAGATAAGCATGTGATAGGTTTTTTGAGAGCTGAGGAAAAGCGGGTGTCATATAACTTAAGAAAAAAAAAAAAAAAAAAAGAAAATGCTGGGGTTTAAATGTGTATGTGGTTGCTTAAGTTCATGCATATTCATTCTAATGTGAAATTTAAAAACTGTCTGTGGTAGTTAGAATTCATTTGAGATTTTCTTTGAAAGAAGTCCAGCCTGTAACAATATCTCATGGTGATATGAGCAATAATACAGAAAAGCTTCAATGTTCTATGACTCGCAGAGCAACAAGATGTATTTAATTTGTGACAGCTTCTGAGTTAAACATCGCTTCTGGAATTTCTTGAATTTAATGTTTACATTTGGTATGCAAGCGTAGGGACATACAGTTTTATGTACAAATAAAATTGTCCATATATTTTGTGGTGCTGTGTTGATTCATTTCTAAGGATAAATATAGATTTGCATTTCATGGCCCCGTAAGAAAAAGGTGTGTTTTTCTAGTTCACTTAAAGGTCTTTGTTATTTTTAGAATACAAGGAAGTCTAGTACCTTTGAACCTGTGCAGAAAGGGTTTTAGTACATGTGAGAACATGCTAAAGAGAATTATTTCTGCATTGCTCCAGAGATTATATAAACTTGAAGTGTTTTGCCTCAAAATTGCAAGTCTTGTATTTGGAAAAGAGAAATGAAATACACAATGCAGAAGTTGCAGCAGTAAAGCAGGAGAAAACACAACAGGAACTGAACTGGCAACTGAGTGCCTCAAACTTTTATTTTGGCATGAATTAATATAATGCATTGAGTCATTAGAGATAGTAATTTAGTACCATAAAGGTCTACGTTGGATAACTACACCAGTTTTGGGAACCATGCTCTGAATGAGGAAAATTCCAAGTGAAACACAAGGAGGACGGGTGATGTGGAGAGATTAGGGAATTTCAGGTTTTAGGACTGGTTGAGGAAGGTCTAGGCTGATCAGTCCCAAAGTGTGGAGAAAATAAATTGGGTATCTTGCAGGTATTGACTTCTTGAGTATGAATTCTTTCTCAGTAGGCTTAATTAAGATGAGATATATTGGTTTCTTGAGAGTGCTTTGCAGTAATTGCCATTTGGCTGCCTTGGAAGGGACAGGTGTTTCATGAGATACTTGTCTAAAGTGGGAGGTAAAGAAACAAGTGCCCCCTCCACAAACTTATTGCATTGCTTTGTGGGAAGCTGTATTCAAACATGTTCTGGGCAGTTCTGTACCAAATGCAGCTTCTGTTTCTTAAGTAATTGTTAACGACGGACACTGCTATTTGTTTGGCAGCCTGATCCCATTAAAGCGCAAGCTGTTAACCTATACTGGGCTACCTGAGAGGCTGTTGCATAAATGTCAGATTTGGTGGATGGAGGTGCCTTGGTTTATTTGAAGATGCACAGTTCCTAGAATTGGGTATCTTTTTTGGTTTGGCCTGGCACTGAGTAAATCTTCTGCCGTGTCTTATCTGTTTTACTAGTAAGTGGTTGTCATAGGCACTCTTTCTTAGCATAAACTTTAAAGTTTTGTATGTGTCCAATTTTAGTGTTTTATGCTTTAGTAAAATGGCTTATTGTATCAAAATAGGTTTTTACATTCTGGAAAAGTTCAAGCTGTATTATGTGTTCTTTTATTTCCTGAAGTAACTTTTTAAAAAGTATTATATGTAAGTATGTATTTGTATTTATCGATGTATAAGTTTTGGTCTTGTTGTTTCTTATAGCTTTATAGTTTTAAACAGGTTTTTGTGAACGTTCAGCTCTCCTTGTTATGAAGGAGGTAGTAGAAGACTGATGTTTCCAAGAGAATGTCTTCTATATTAGGCAATGGTTTACTACTGTGAGTTTTCCATGTGTGCTAAGCTGTAAGCTTTTACTTTAAGAATCCCACATGTATGTGACCTTTCCTCTCTCTCTTCCTTCTAGGGATAAGAGGTTAGGTGATGTGCCCACTACTTGTAGTGAAGTCTCTTACATGTAGTAGTAAAATGACATGGTAGCCTACAAAACTTTTTTTCTGCTGTAGTTTCATAGAATTGAAAGGGTGAAATAGATTCAGATTTGAAGCTCAGAATTCATCTGGCATTTGCAACTAGCATGAGTAAGAGGCTTACATGAAATATTGAAGCCAGTAAATCTGGTACTCAGTTATATTAATACTTAGACCTCAAGTTCTTTTTTTTCTGTAGTTTGACTCCTGAGATTAAGTGTGTTTGGTCAATTGTTGTAGAAATTTTAATGTAGGTCAAAGCAGGGCACTAGCTAGAATTGGTTCCATTAATGAGGAAATGGTACATAAAACTTTTTAATAGTTATAACTGTAAAATGATAAGTGGGCTATAATATACGAGCAGTTTCAGGATTTAAGATAACTTATTTTCACATAAATGCCATTTGTTTTTCACAAATCTTACTGGTGTAGGTTTGATTGTGGCCAGTACGTAACTTTGATCTCACAAGGCAAATTCAATGCTCAGAGGGTGCTGAAGTTCTCTTATTTATATTTGAAAACTAATTTATAATGTTCTTCTTTTAGATGATGCGCTGGAAGATCTAAAATCTCAGAAGAAAAAAATAGTAAGTAAAACTTACAGGAAAGATTGTTGTTATGGTCCACTAAAATGTTTTTTGCATCTCTACAGGTTCACCTTGATTACATTATGTAGATGAAAAGCAGAGGGAGATGGGGAGAGAAGGAAACTATTAACATTGCCCTGTTTTCATGTATTTTCTAGTACTGCCACACAGTACTGGGCTGCATGCCCAGTGTGAGAGTAAATTCTCCCCTTGTAGTTTAAGTTAAACCTACTGTTCTAGTGTTTAGTGCTAGATCTGTTAAGCGATCGTTTATTAAGGAAATGAAAAGATATTCTTTAAACTACTTATTGTTGACTATTTCTGTTACTTTAGGTTTATCAAGTGTTAGATGTACTGATCCAAGAACATAGAGTTCAACTGACTCTTTAATAGTTACTGTCATTTAATTTCTTTTTTTATAAGTAGCAAAACCAACTTTCATCTGGATTCACTTTTTCATAAAGTAACAGATTATTTATGTCTCAAATGCTTCACCATTTATTTTCCATCCTCTTCCATCCTATTTTCATACTATATATTTCTTCCATTACCATCTTTATTTTTGAAAATGTATTTTGTCTTGTATCAATTCCATTGGCTGTCATGAGGGCTTCTATTTTTGTGAGCTGTGTGGATGAGTTAACTGTATGAAACTGGTGTATGCCAGGTCTTTGTATCAGCTGGATCAATGCTTGATCTCAAGACAAATTTTGGATGGAAAATCTTCTAAGTCTTGGATATACTGCTTGCAAAGTTCATAACACTGAAAGCTGTTTCATCTCTGGCTAAACACTCCATAGGGAAACTGCGTGACTTCATCTCTCAAGGCAAAACTTAACAAAAAACAAAAATAAAAACCCAAACCGGCCAAACAAAAAAACCCCAAAAGCAGTCTCTACCTCTAAAACACCCTCCTGAAGTTGTGTTGTGTGCCTCTATTGTTAAAGATTGTTTCAAAGTGTTTACCTCATGCCTTCTGGATTGTTTGTTCTGATAGCTAAATTAACATAAAGTCCACAGCGAAACTACCAAAAATATGTCTGGAAAGAGTCTGAAATTATATGGCCCTTACAAGGCAAACAGACTTCACTGAGCTTCCACTTGAGTGGAGGCACTTTGTAAATGTAGATGTAAAAATGGTATGGTAACCTGTAACCTAGTTATGTCATTGTCCTTTTGTAAAGAGGATTTGTTAATTTATATCTGCTAATCTTTGTTTTAAGGAATCTATTAAATGGAAGTGTCCTTTGGCTGGAGAGGTGATAAAAAGGGAGTTGGAGAGGCTTAAATTTTCTAAGAATGAAGTAAATGAATATGACAACTGTATTTTTAATCTTATTTCATGGAAGCAGTAACTGAAATTAGTTCATCTTTCCAGTTTACACAGTACTGAGTTGTTTTGAAGGGAACGTTCTGAGAACAGAAAAAGCACATTGGAGAATAAAGCAGCCTATGCAGCCTTGTGTGTAAAACCCTCAGTTAAATAAGTTTCAGTTCAATAAAGGTTATTCTGTGATTGCATCCTTCATGTTCTAGAATAATGAGTCATACTGAACTTGTGTGTGGGTTTCCTGTTTTCTTTTTCTGGAGAGTAAGAAAAAACAAGTAGACAAAGTAAGACAAAAGACAAAAACAAGTAGATTAGTCAGGGAAAAAAAAGCTGATCTATAATGGGGGAAAAAATTCCAATTTTTTAAATTGGAATTGATGCCACTGAAACGCGATGTAGGTATATATTTTGCATATGCAAAAGTCAAGACAATGTCAAAAAAAAATAGTCAACACAACAGCATAGGAGCCAGACTGTAATCATTAAAGACAAACTTTGAAGCAGAACTTTAACTTGGATATTTTTCAGTCTGAGGGGAATAAGGAGTCTGTAACTGAGTGCATGAGTGTGTGTGTCCATGTGTGGTTCCGAAGAAGGAACCAGAAGCAGAATACTTTCTGCAGCTGATTGAATTGGTGCAGTGTTGGTAATTTTGACTCAAAGATTCTTCGGAGTTTGTCATAATTTAAAGGTATTTTATTGAGCATTGAGGTTGGATTATCGTGCATGAACCCTACTGTGTTGAAATGAGCTGAAAGTGGATGCAGGTAGTGAGATATGACTGTAGAATTAGTATTTTAGATAAAAAAAAAGCTTTTAAAATTGCATTATGTAACTGTTGTATAAAAATTACATAATAATGCAATTTTGATAATATTCGGATTTAGTTTGGTTTTGTGTTAAACTTTTGTCCCATCTGTAGCAATGAATAACAATACCTACTGTGTATAAAAAAACAATCAGAAAACCCTGCAAGCAAAATATGGGATGGGAGAGGGACAGGATTTTTCTGCTGGTTTCTAGTTAGCTAATGAATTCACAAATAGAAGTAGTTACCAAGATATTGTTAAGACTGTGATCTCCAAAGTGTGTGAAATGGGTAGATTATGTATTTCCTGTTTATTTCCAATGTGGATTGTTTAGGCGCTGTCAGCTTGCTGCAACAGCTGTGGTTTTCACTTCTTGAAGCTGGATTGCTGGAGAAACTTTAAAGACAGTTGGCCTTTTGAAAAGTGTTACAGTACTTGTTTTACTGACATGTGGTTCATCTTTTCCCTAGTAACACTCCTTAAATTCTGAAGGGTGCCAACAACAGTAAGCTCCTCACCTACGAGATAGAAGGCTCTGGTGGTTGTGCAGTGTGAGCTGCTCAGCAGAACCTTTCAGTTCTGCTCAAAAGAGTTCAGTCTTCACTCAACACCCATGTGATTATGTTACTGAAGTGTCTGACAAATACAGATGTTTCATCTTGAAATACCCATTAATACTGTCTGTTGAGACGAAGTATGCAGTGCATATAATTCTTTGCACACGGTTGAGTCTTTACAGTATTGTTTGCTTAGTGGTCTAAAACATGTTTCTTTATGATATGGGGTAAGAATTGAGTGCATTAGCTATAATTGGGGCGCTACTTGAAGAAGATGCACCTTTTTCCCGTCTTGATCATCATAAGAAGTGCTCTGGTTGTGTTTGTGCTACTGTAGCTGTCACTTTGGCCTTAGTTCTTTATCGGTTAATGAGGTTGTCAGCCCTTAAGCCTGAATGTGTATAGATGAGCGAGTTCAGAGGGTTAAGCTGATTAAAAGCAAGGGCACAGGACATGTATTAAGCTGCTACAAATGGGAATTAATGGAGACTTTACCTGGAGTGGCGGTCTTAAAGATAGGATAATTCTTAGCCTGAGGACAGAGTTGCTAAGATAGTGTAGTAATTACTGACCACTGTGTGAGCCCAGCCTTCTCTATCCAGCATATGTCAGAGTACTGCAAACTTGCAATAGAAAGCTCAAATATGATTAAAAATTTTTACTGATGAATCATCATCTGAAGTATTTCTTGTATGTGTTGCAGTGCTCATACAAAAGACTGCTATTGTGGGTTAAATTACTTTTTCTAAGGGAGCTTCTGTATATGCTTCCAAATGTTGTAGACTGAAATTAATCTTGTAGCTTTGTGTGAATGTAGAGAAATACCTCTCCATAGCCAGGTTTGACATACCAAGTAATTCAGTTTAAGAACTTACAAGGTAGTTTGGCGAATAAGTAGGTTGCACCGTGCCGATACTTCAAGTTTCCAGTTGCTAAAGCACATTTACAAGATGCTTAAAATACGTTATTCATATTACTTTTCAGTGTAGGCAACTGATGTAGTTTCTGCAGGAATTGTTTGGTTGCCAGTTGGAGAGGAGGCCATCCATGCAGTTATTCGTGGGAGAGAAAGTGTACGTGACCTTGCTTTATTAAGATGTGGTTAATTCCGTGAAATAGTTTGAAAATCCATGATTAGGATGGTATTAACCTTCACAGAGAATTCACTTGTGATTCTGGTTACTCAGCATTTAATAATGATAATAATAGACCATGAATTTGTTTTTGGCAGAAGGTGGAAAATGTTTTTGTGGGGAAAAACTTTAAATGTCAGAGGAGAGTATTATGGAAAAAAGCAGGAAATACAGAACAATTTGCTGTGTTTTTGAGCCATTGTTCAGCACTAGATAAACTTTTTGAGGTTGTTTCAAAATAGTGAACAATCCAGAATCCAGTAATTTGATTTGCATTTATAAATGAACTTGTGGTAGTGCACAAGCAAATTACTTCTGCTATGCAAACTCGTAAAGAGAGTATTTAAAGCTTACACACACAAGCCATTATTTGCTTCTAGTAATTATACTGATTTCCTCAAACAATAAGGAAAGTTTGACCTCCTTGATTCCTTTTTTGGTATTATCAGCCAAATTTCAATTGGTTTCAGGAAAATATGTTCTGAAAGTGAAACCATGGGATCTGTGAGTGTGCTTACAGAAATCTTGACAGTTTTCCTAAGCCTTCAAGAAAGTTGTAAAAGCTTGGTTGTGAACCTGAGTTCTTCTTCAGTTTCAGCTTTACTAGAATTATAAAACTTCAAAATATTGGATAATTCAACAAGTTATTCTTCATAATTTGATATTGTGAGAATAATTCTGGCATCTGAATCTTGTGATGAGAAAGTTTCAGGTGATGGTGGAGCCTTCTCTTTCTTCTTTTCCTAGAAGTCATCTTGTCTTGCTGAGGTTATATTGTTTTCCTGTGTTGCTATGAAGATGCATGCATTGTATGTTCATTGATGTAAAGTGACTCAGGGGTCTTCATTTTGGTTTTGAGGCCAGGTATTGACATGATTGTTAATGCTTCCCCACTTTCCCACACTAACATCACCTCTTGATATGAAGGACTCCCTTATGGTTTGCGCTTTTTATAAGCAATAAATGCTTTATTTTTCCTATTAGACTCTTAATTCTGATCCTACTGCATGCTGTGTGGCATTTATTTTGCAAAGTTAGTGGGTTAACTCCAAAGTCCTGCAGAAATACAAGTTTAGGAAATTGATTTTTTCTTTTACTTCCCTATTTATTCCCGTTTGTTTCAACAGTCCTTAATTAACAGTCTGTGTAGTATTCCTTGCCTTAAAGTTCTGGTAATGTGTGTAGGAGTGAGCTGTTAAGTGGATGCTGTGTGTCTGTTAAGTGGAGAGAATTTTATTTATCTTCTGAGGTCTATTTGTAATTCTGAGGCTTGTCTAAAGGTAAAACCAGTGCAAGGTCTGTATGCACAGAGTGGCTGAGATCTTAGTTTCTCAGTAGCAAAATACTGTCCTAAAAGTCACGTTAATATGCACTATTTGTTATTTTAGCAGTGATAAATGAATTTGAGGGAACTTAATTTTTTGACCACTGACCTTTTCAGTTTTGCAGCTTATGCCAATGGCAAACATAACAAACAAACAAATAAAACCACTTTTAGCTGAACATGGCCATTAGTCAGCATATCTAGGAGAAAAGGTCTGCTTAAGATACTGTAAAATGCATTATAATTCCTATGTATATTTGCTATTTGTCATAACTTCAACTATCTGTTTTAAAGTTAAGCTTCTGATGTTGGCTGTTAACCGCTAAAATGATACTTTGCTAGTGATTACTTTTTTAATTAAGCCCATGTATTAGCTATAAAGCCACTTGAGTGCATTGTAAATAAAATGCTCTAATAATGAAGTGCTTTAATTACACTCCCTAAAGTACGCATAGTTCTCAGTAAATTTTTTTATTTAAATTCTTAACATGTTCCCTTTTTTCTGAAAAGCAGTTTGAATTGCTGTAAAGATGGAGATCTAGTCTTTAAAGTCATTTGAGCAAATTCCATGGCTGTCCTCTAGTTAGTGAGTTTTCACAGCGTTTGCAGCAAGCTAATTGCTTCTGCTAATAAATAATCTAAAATCGATGCTGACAGCAGTTAATTGGCACAGAGACTTTATTCTGTAAAGCACTTGGCTAACGACCTTCCTTAAATTAATAGCATTAAGTGCTATGAGGAAATAAATCTAAGGAATTGCCTGTCATTCGCTTGTCATGTCTAATAACTTCCAATAATGATGGCTGATAGATTTTTGCACATTCCATTATTGAAGTTGGTGCATGTAATTATTCTCCTCATTATATGTAAACAATTAGCAATATTTGGTGTTTCCTTGCAATAAAGCTGTTAAATACAAGTAGCCTGTTAGAGTTGCTAAACTTTTGGAAGCAGAATTTCATTTCCATTGTATACACTAAATCTGCAGGTATTTGAACATGTTACTGGTTCATTGGGTAGAGCTTCACAAGTTGGTTACTTGTATATGTTGGTTGTAAATGGGGGCATGTGGGGAAAACACTTTGAAGAATTCTGTTTTGAAATGTGGGACCTTTTGTTTCCAGCTTGAGGAAGTGATGGAGAAGGAAACATACAAGACTGCTAAATTAATTCTTGAAAGGTTTGATCCAGAATCAAATGCAAAGGTAAGAATCTTGATATTGATACTGATTTAATGTAAAAGGTACCATGGAGCTGAACATTCAGATAATGTAATTTATAATTAATTGGCAGGAGGTTGAACTGCCATCTGCTGGAACATCTGCAACCCCAAGACCTGGACAAGGTAATAGCCCTGTAAAACGGCTGCTCTTTAGCAGAGATGCTCATCTTTCATTGCAATTTCCACTCTAGAAGTCATCCTGTAATAAAATTTGTAGATTGATTGACCTTTATTTCGGGTTAATAGACTGTTTATTGGACTATGCCTGTGTCTGTTCTTTATTTTCTTTTTTGAACAATGGCTCTGTTAGTAAATGCTGATGCTCTTCTAGATGGTGTGGTATTTAGTGCTGATGCATTAAAATCAAGTTTTTTTGGCACATACTTGTTTTGTTTGAATACTAAGTGAATGTCAGATCTTATATAGTGTTGGTTGACTTTCCAGTTCTGCTACAATTTCTGTCTAGTCAGACCTTTCATAATGCAGCACTTAAACTACTTTTCTGTGACAGATGTGTAGATACCTCAAAGCTAGTGCAGAGATCATGTACAACCTAGATACTAAAAATGGACAAATCTTCGCTAGTTTGGCACGAAAAGATACACTTCAGTTTTTCTTAAAGTTGAGTGTAACGTGCTGTACTTGTATTAACAATAGCATTTTCAGTCTTAAGGGTATCTTGTATAACATTAATGAAGATGTTTTACCTACAGAAATCTGTTTCAAGAAAAAAAGTAATTTGCTGTTTTAACCAACTCAGACTTGTAGGGGCTCATGCTCAGAATAAACTGTAGAATCCCATGTATGTTATGTTCTGTAAAAGACTGCTCTCCAGCATATATTAAAACTAAACTTTTCTGTCTAATTCTAGTCAGAAGGCTTTGAAGTAAATGAGCTCCTATTTCTTCCGTTCTTTTTCACTCTTGAAATGCTGGTTTTGATAGGTGCACAGCAGCTGTGTTTACTAACGATGGTATTTTGTAAGCTGCATGGTTAAATAAACTGTTTTACACTTTCTGCATAGCTTCAATTTACAATAAAAGCATTTTTAAGCCATCCTTATTTTTTTGACATTGACAGTGAGTAGTTGCAGCATGGCATGTTAGCAGCCAAGGTTTTCTCTTGATGTCCTAGGCATAGCAACGTCTTCTCAAGTTTGTTCTGTACCTGTTTTTCCTGTGCTAACCAGGGGGATGAAACTGCATGGAACCATCTGTTTCTACTTAGAGATCTAGAGATAACTAGTTATAAATGAAATAGTGAGAAGTTCTTATCATCCTGGTGGTACTGAGAGATCATCAGCATTTTTTTTCTTTTTGAGCTTCTAAATTGTTCATTTCCCTTCTGCCCTAGGCTATTTAAGCAGCAATGGTGACAGGTAGTTTGTGCATTCTGTGATAGTTCACCATTCTTGTGTACGTTAGTGTTTATAAAACATAGTGCCCATGCTTTTTGATCCAGGACTCTAAGTTGGTCAAATGCGGGTGAGTTGGATCAAGTATATGGTACACAGTTAACTTTGACTTGGCTGTAAATAAAAGGGATATGAGGGAAGTTTGAGAGCTGGAAGTATCCCTGAAAGCCAGGCACTGTAGGCCGTGGCGCACATTAAGAGTGGTATAATAAGAGCAGATGTGTAGAGTGAAACAGTTGTGTGGACAACCACCTCAACAACGGTATATGTTTAGAGTTTTTATTTAGGACCAGCTGTACACTGGTTCATGGACCTGATACACAGGACATCTTTCAGTTTGGTTCATTTTGAGAAAAATGTAAATGCTGCTCTTGGACTGTGTCATGGTGTGAACACGAGACAAGTGGGGACAAATGAGAAAGTTGAAACACAGACATATGAGATCCCATACATGATAAGGATTTGCTTAAACCTGAACAAAAGTGCAGTTTAGCTTTGCAAGGAATATTGGAAAACAAATTTTGTAAGTTATCATAAACAAAACTGTGTTTATGTACAACACAACTTTTAATTTTTTTCCAGTCTGTTCTCTGACATTGAATTTAGAGTTTCTGTTCTATTTTGTCAGTGTAAAGTTGGATGTTCAGACTATTGCATTTCAGGGAGACATGCTGTATTTGGCTTTATCTTGTGAAATTGGGGAGGCCTATTTTTTTTTTTTTTTTTTGAATAACCAGTAACTCATTCAATTTTTAGATAGCAAAGTACTGCCTTATTATTTCACACACTAAATATCTGCCCCAAACAAATATTGGATTCTGTTCTGTGTAGTATATAACTTACTGCAACTAGATAGCACCTTAATGTAGTTACAGTATAATTTCTATTACATAATATATAGTATTGTGTAGTGAAGGGAGATAAGTAAAAGTGGTTGATAACAGGTTAACACTTATGCTTCCTTGGACTTTTCTTTGGTCAGTTTGGAGACAAACTGGTCAGGTAGCAGAACTCATATCTTAAGTTCTGTAATGATATCTTTGGAAAGGGGATAGATAATGACCAATCAGATTGGATTTAAAATTGTATGAGACAGTTGATGAAGGGTTAGCTGGTATGTTTCTGACTTACATATTGAAATAGAAACTCACACATCAAGCTAATTATTTAGTTCAAAGATTTAATCAGTCAGCATTACATAGTAGTTAATCTTGAGAAAATCAGTCAGTAGCTTCATTGTGTGCATAGCTCTTTTTGAAGTTTTTGTGATTTTTGACACGCTTGTTTAAATAATTGTAATTTTAATAGATGATTCATATTAATGTTGAGATTTGACATCAGAAAGTCCTGGAAATTCAGAAGGAAAGGAATTTGAAAACTTAAGTGCAATTTTATCTATTAAATATTTTGAGGTGTGGAATTAAGTATTCCATACTCTATCCGTATGAAGAAAATAGGGTGAGTGCATATATTGGCAGTGGAATAAATATATAATGACAATATCCTATTGTTGCTACCTGTTCCCTTCATTGTGCTGATACAGCTGTTAGCAGGGCTGTATTGTAATTGAGATCACTGCATGACCTAAATTAAAAATAATGCAATAACAGATGGTTGCTAGCTGTGGGTTGGGTACAGGCACCAAGAGGATGAAAAAAAATCTTGGTTCATCTTTACCATTAAAGCCAACAAGTTGTGTGAACTGTTTACTGTCTGGCATTGTGCTCTAGCTCTTTTAAAATAATGTACAAAAACCAAAGTTTTAAGCGAAGGAGAAATAAAATACTTGTAAACATGAAAGATACAGCTGTCTCACCAGTAGAAATATCTTCATATTCTTTAAGAGATCATACTGAATCATCAATTGTGAATAGCCTTATTAATGTCTGCTTATGTATCAGCATTGTTTGATGCCAGTGACTACAGAGTTTGAACTTCAGTACACCTGAAGGATAAAAGGTCTATTTTCAAGTTAGTCATCTGTTTGCATACAGCTAGTTCACAGATACACAAAAATCTATTTTTTTCTTTTTTCTTTTTTTTTTTTTTTGTGGGAAGCCTCCTTTGGAAACTACAGAATGTCCAACTGCCTCAGGAGTAGCTATATATTGTTAGAATAGAGACCCAATGGACACTTTACTCAATTAACTTGAGGGACTTTAATTATGGAAACCTGGAAGTTTGCAAGAGATTCTTAATTAACATGTAATCTATTATTTGTAGATGATTTATGCTTGTTGGTCAGAATTCTAGAGTTGCAAATGAATAAATGGAGAGGGTAATGTAGTTATTCTAGTGTAGGTTAATTTGAAATGTTACTACTAAAATCTCTCACAAAAAGATCTCAAAGAAATGTCAGCAGTGATGTTCATCATAGGTGAATTTTCAATTAAAATTCAGTTTTCGACATGGGAGCAGTTTTCAACATAGAAACAAGTCTCCAAAGAAACTATTAAGGAACTTCTGCAACTACCACACCAATTTGTCCAGTTTTCCAGATTCTGAGCAGTTTAAATGAGGGAACAAGTTTTACTTGCTAACACCAGTTTAAGAGAATACAGAATCTTCATACTCATTGGTTGATGTAAGTTGGAAGATGATGAGGTGTTGGTTAATGCAGTAAGGAGCATGACGGTGTCGAAGGGGAAGCTAATAATGTTATGTTCAGTAGGAAACTGAACTGGGTGAATTTTTAGTAAGGCTTTGGGTGCAGTCTTCTGACTGTAGATAGCTTTTTCTTCCTTCTGGTGTATACCAGTGCTATTTATATGTACATATCAGTCGGCAAGAGCATAGTCTACATATGTTGCAATTTCATAGCACTAAGCGTTGACAGTTATCCAACTGAACTTTTATGTTTGACCCAATGCTCCAGTGATAGCAACGCTTCCTTAGGTAGCATGAGCTCATGTCATGTGTTCACTGTTCCCTCAGCACACGCAAAAGCTTGGCGTGGTAGTGGTTTATTTTCCAGGTACACAGGTCACTCATTCAGACTTCAGCACACCCATCTTCCTGTGGCCACACTGTTGCTAATGGACTTGACGATTTCCTGCTAGGAGCTGATGCTCTTCCAGCCTGTCAGAAAGTTGGCAGATAAAATCTCTCTAGTCTTGAAACTCAGGGAGATGAATTTAAAATGCCATTCCAATATTAAATTTCATTTTTTGTAAAGGTAACTAAGCAAGTTCAGTCAAATCACTGTGGGTGCTAGAAACTGTAATTCTGGAGGTTACTGTAGCCTCAGGTGTAGATGTTCTTGGGATATAGTTATTAGACTAAGCAATTATGTTAACCATGTTAATGTCTGGAGCCCTGAAGTGAGGGTTAACTTCAGTTTGATTTGTTACAGTGGAGTATCTCAAAGGCACTTTGAAGGTGATAAGATGTAGGTAGGTGTGATCGCTGATCCTGGGCATTGTTCTTGGCTTGTTCTGGTGAACAAACTAGTGTATAAATATCACGGAACTTCAAATTTACACGACTTGATAAAATATCCAAACCATACTGTATAACTGGGATGATATTCCCATTCTTGTTAATGAGAACTCTGGTTTTGTGTCAGAGGAGTGGAAGAAACCTGTGAAGTTTTTCCACAATAGTAACTTGATAGTAACTCCATGGTTATGGATCAAGAAGAGGTAAAAGTAAGGGAACAATTCAGTAGAGCCTGTTCTTGTTTTGTGACAATCCAGGCACGTGGCTTGTTGGTAGCTCTATTGAAAAGAGTGAGCAAAACTGTATTATCTAAAATGATATTTGTAATGCTTTGTCATTTTAGAATTTTCATTTATCTAAACTGAAGATTTCTTAATAGCACTAGGTACTTAGACTGGGTAATTTAGACATTGACTGAATAGTTTTTGCTCCCGTGGAAAACTAAATGCTTGGAAGCGTATTTAAAACATGAAGTAAAACAGTAGTAAGTTCCATCTCTGCTTTGTGGTTTGAACCAGTCTGCTTGTGTCTCCAACATTCTGCCTTAGAATACAAAATTATAAGGTAGGCATCTGCTAATTTTCTTCTGGAAGACTTTTACCCCATGTGTACAGTTAATGAGCATTGCTATTAAAAACATAGCATTCTGTAGGGGCTTTATTTCTATGGCATGCTCAGCCAGGCAGTTGGTGATCTTTAGTTATACACACTTCCAGTTTTCTTTGACTCGGTTGTTTCTGGCTGATTAGAATAGCGAAATAGTGGTATTAATATACTTGTTCTAATTTCTTGCTTAGAATGCTAGATGTTAAAGTAAATATGCACATATTCTTGTCAGAAATTCGTCAGAGGACCGCAGCTCAAAGAAATGCTTCTACACCCATGCCTGTGACTCCTAAACAAGGCTCTCCGAAATCGCTTGTTCCGGTAACTCCATCTCCTAATCTGCAGAGGGATGCATCTGCTCTTAGTGGACCACCAGAAAGAACTGTTGTGCCATCCTTGCAGTCTAATGTTCTACCAAGACACCCTGGATCCCCTGCTACTTCAGTGCCTGGAATGGGTAAACAGAACACTTACTGTTATTTACAGTTTATATTGTTTTCTCTGGTTACCAATAAAATAGGCCATTTTCAGACAGTATGGAAATAGCATTTCATTTGGAAATTGCAGAGCAGTTATCTGATTAAGCAGGAGTTCCATATTCAATTAGCCATAACTCTTTACAGCTGGCACCTCTTGATGCTGAAACCTATTGCCTGAGCTCATTTAACTGTTATGGCTTCTTTGTTTAAATGGCAATAAAACTTTGCAGTATTCTGTAGTCAACAATATAGCATACCTTTTTATGTTCTTAGTTTAGAAGAGCTCTACAGTTATGTAAATCAGGTATAGAGGAGAACACTTTCCGAATACATTCATGTTTCTCACTAAACCCTGTGCATATTTTTTAACATGCATCTTGACATTTATTTAAATTTTTTGCTCTAGGAGGTATACTCATGCAATCTATATTCTTAGATTAAAGTATGAAATACCAAATATGCCAGAAAACTTATCTATGATGTAGCTGGATTTTTCTGAAATGGCATGTTACTTTGGTACAATAGTCAAAAGTTTACCAACAGGTCAAAATCTTGTGGAAATGAATGTTCCATAAAACTTGGTTTCATATCCTGGAAGTGCTTTTTTCTTTCCTTTCTGGCTTGCTGTTCAGATGGGGTGAGCTTTATCAAATAAAACATGAACTAAATTGTATAGAAGGAATACTAAGAATTTGATAGGTTTTGAGAGAGGGACAGACCTTGTTCTGCTCACTGAAGGTGAAGCAATAGGGGCAGTGCCAGGGCATCTATTTGTTGCAGGATGCTTGGCAAGTTGGATCCCAAGACAATGAAGTGAATGCTGCCTTGAAAGTAAAAGGGATACAACTTGCCAAGATTCTTTTCAGCACCACTGTAATTTGTTGCAATGTTCATGAGTTGTGGTCTCTTATCTGTGGAGTCCATTAAGCTGCCTTCTTAGTAGTTGTTTACCTTTATTATGAGACTGTTAAATTTGTTTTTATCCCTGAAGTGAACAGTGACAGCAAGCTATTTAATACTTCTTGATTATCTTGAAGTACCATAAATTAGTTTCACATACCAAGAGAAGTGGCCGTTTGGGTTCAAAATGTGTTTACTGAAACCTGCTTATTGAAAATTCCTTAATGAGTTTAAAATCACACACTCCTGGTTAAGAAGTTGGTTTTATAATAAAATGTCAACTATATGATAGTTTTCTTCTTTGGGAAAAGATTCAGGTATGATGAATAAGCTGGGTCAGTGTTAGCCTTGACTTGCAGAAAAGGTTTAGAGGGGGAAAAAAGTTGTTTAAAAGGACAGCTGTCAAAACCATTAATTAAAATATTTAATGTAATTTTCATGGTAATGCTTTGTATGCACTTTTTTTTCCCACTTAAACATGTTGTTCTGTTGTATGCAGCAATGGAAGCTGCTGTAATTGTACATGTGGAAGTCCTGTTCTCTTGAATTTTCCCAAACCTTCCAAGCATATAAAATCCTAGTCATATAGCTTTAGTGAGAAGTATGTAAATTCAGTATCTGTAAGAGTAATATCATTGCCTCTAAGTTTATGCATGGCTTGCAACAAATGTGAATAGCCTTAATTATCTCTAAAGTAGAGAAGATTAATAATTCATTTTCATTATACTATATTTTGTAGAGGAGAATCAATTTAACGTGTATTACCACGGAGCTCCCATATGTTTGAAAATTAATAACCAGCAGGTAGTTGAGAGTTTGCCAAGCCTTGCAGAAATGACCAGTCTTCCTACAATGATTGCTTCTGATGTTTATATTAATTACTGATGTCCATAACAGCATGAGAACTAAGATGGTTGGTTTGAGTTATTAGTAGGCAGGTAATTGAAGTTTTCCTTGGAGCATGTTCTAATGCTAGGTACCTTTACTTAAATTTTACCATTTTTCTTAACGACTAGAAACTTTGTTAGGACATATCAAATTTTCATATGACCTATCTTTGGAATACAAATCCATGTTTGAATGCTAACCGGATATTGGGGGGAAAAAAACAACTTAGAGTTTTAATTTTATTACAGATTATATCAGCCTTCCAGATCTTTGCCTTCACACCTGTGTCACACATTGACCACTACATTTTCTTAATGGAAGCACTGGGTCTTTAATTTTTTTTTGGGAAGCCTTAGCAAATGTGTTATGCTTGAAGTCTTCTCTGAACAGCTTTTTCAAAAATCTAAAAAAAATGCGGAGTTCTGCCTAGTTAATGTTGCAGTGAATTTGTTCTGGTGACTGCTTTGAGGTTTTTGTTATAGTACTACTTGTTTGCAGAATACAGGAATAACTTGGGAATGCATTCCCTGACTTGCATCTCCGGACGTCAGTCCTCTTGTTTGTGAAAATGAGGATTATTTTAAAAGCTTGTATGCTAAGCCTGAAACCGTGCTTATTAGAGTCACGGAAATTGCAGTATTTTGTGCTCAAATTTTATTGTACTTTAAAAGACTGGGGCAGTCCAGTTAGGTCAATTTTCCAGAATCAATGAGAGAGGCATTTTCTTTTAGAAACGTTGAAACCTTAATGACAAGATTAATCTCATTCCATGTGTAGGACTTTGAGAGGACACTGCTCAAAATGTTTGGGGCTTATTTCTTGAAACTGTTTCTGATTTTTACCTTAGGGGATGCAAATGGATGACTATTGAACTTGATTTACAACTGAATGTAGTATGTTTTGGCAAAAGTAACTCTCTTTTTCCCCTCTAATTTATGAATGTTAAAAGGTGCAAGTTTTGGGATGTAATTGCTGTTGTTTACATTTAACTGTTTTAACTGAAAGTCCATCTTAAATCGTCTTACTAAATGGCAAGACTTGCTACTTCTGTGTGTGTGTTTGTGAAGGAGTATCAGCTGTATTGCTGGAAGCTATGGCTTCAGGTAAGGACAGCAGCAGGATGCGCACAGAAGTGCTACAGGAAAGACAGGTTTATCTTCTGAGAAGCTTGAAGTCCACTGTCTTTTTCCCCATGGTGCCTTTCAGCTGCATGTCCTTCTGAATTATGTCAGCTAATTGATTCTGTGAAACACATCTTTCCAAGGAAAATACTGGGAAAGAGAATCAAAAGCTAAATGTGTGGTCACTGAAAGCCCTTCTAAGCTATCCCTTTTCTGTGTGTTCTTAGTAGTTACACTGAATACTACAAGCCAGAACTCTTTCCTGCGAAAACATTGATTGCTTTTTGGGCCTTGAATTTTACTTCTAAGGATTCAATATACTTAGTTCTTGCATGGCTTCAGATTACCACATGCTGATTTCTTTCTTCTTGATATTGAGCAAAATCATAGCAACAAGACAAGTTTTCTGGAACTAATGTTGTATGTTGATCTGTAAGGTTATAGTCATTGTTCAGCTAGAAGGCTTTTTTTTCTCTATGGAGTTCTAGAGTTTTACTTAATGAGCTGCCAAATGTGATTTCAAATGCTGCAACAGCTTCCTCAGCTGCTGAACGAGATTTCAGGTGTAGGTATTGGCCCACTGGGGTAGTGGATGTAGCATGGTCTTTGTCTCAGGTAACTAGTGTTACCTGGAAAGAATCTCTACTTCTCACCAGTGTGGATGAACCCCAGACTGATTAATCTGTAGAAACAATTTTCATCTGAAGAGTCATCGTGAGTCAGAATTCAAGAGGCAGTGCTTTAGAGGAGTAGAAAGTGTGTATGCTCACAACTCTGCAAAGTGTTCAAGCTGTGGAGCATACTGCAGTGCCTATCACCTCTGAAAGAATCTGATGGATTGGGACATTAGGTTAATCTTGGATATTATAAGTAGTCTCTAAAGGACATGTTCTCAGGCTTTCTCCCTTAAGATGAGAAATCAGATTTTTATGGTTGGTAACACTTATTTGGACTTTAGCTAATATGGATGTTGGCTGGTAGTTGGACACCCAGATAAGAGATTTAACTGAAACTAACTGATGGAGCAGGTTTTCGAACTACAAAGCATTGTCTGTAGCCTGTGAGTATAACGATATGATATACCAATACTGGGAGATGCACACCATGTTGCATAGGATTACTGTGTGTTAAAAGCAGATTTCTCTTTAAAATAGTGACCATTAACGAGCAGGGAAGTGGAAGGCAGTATGTGCTGTCGTAGAATCTGGTAAATGTGTTAAAATCTTGGCCAGGAGTGTCCTTGGGAAGTGATTTTAGATATCTGTTTATTTGAATGGTCCTGTCTGAACAATATGGATTTGATTGCTTACCAAATTGTTTTGTTCATTGTTCATTCTTCTGTGTTAAGGCTAGGAGGGAAGATAAAAGTAGGGACTTAAAGTTCCATAAATGGAAATTGGCAGCTGGCAATGGACTTGTAGTAGACCAGAGTTTTTTTTTTTTTCAAACTTTGTGGAAAGACAAGTATATGCTATTGCCATATGTAAACTGAGACGAAGATGGTAGCAACTACAGTTGTTACTTATTCTTAAAGGACTTTTATTTTGAGAGTGGTTAAACACATAAATTTATTTTAATATCAATAGTGGTCTTCTGACTTTGATGAAGCATGGATCTGAAAATATCGAACTTTCCCATAAGCATAAGATTACCAAAATATCAAATGGATAAATGTTTAATGTGTGGACTGAATGCACGCTGGGGGCATGCTTTCAGTTAGGCTCTTGCTGTCTAGTGACTGTGCAGAAGCTAGTGGCTGCTTCTTTGCCTTTGTAATTGATTTTTACCAGATTTATTGTTGTGAACTTGAAAAACTATGTATGCAGAGTTGAAAGTGGATGAAGAGAGCTCAAAAGAGCAATTATTTGCTTAAAAAGCCTGTAATTCTGAGTAATCATTAAACACTACTGATACAATATGTTATTTAGGAACTATAAACTTAATGATGTACCTAACATGTGAAAGTGGAATGAGTTAATATAAGCTGAAGGAGCAGAAGAACTTCCAACTGTTGTGGGTTGAAAAAAAATTTACAACTTTCCTAATTGGTTAAGAAATGTGGTTATTTTGTATCAAGTAGGTGGAATTTTAATTGCACTAGCACGCACAGTGGCAGATTATATATAATACAGCTGAAAATCAGTTTGGCATTGTTCATGTCTTCCTAGGTCTTCATCCTCCAGGCCCTCCTTTAGCAAGACCTGTTCTTCCTCGAGAAAGAGGAGTTGTGGATAGAGTTATTGAATACTTGGTTGGTGATGGTCCTCAGAACAGGTAAAATATTGCTTAAGGGAGTATGTAAATACTTCAGACAAGGGGAGCTTCTAAATGTTTTTCTTTTTCTTTTTTAAAACAGAAAGGGTCAAGACTTGAAGTATTGCCAATTAATTTGTCCTAAATTTTCTTAATGAAATGACCTCTTTATGATATTTCATATGAAATCTGTTTGGAGGTAAAATAGTAACCACTTTGATGAGATTAACCTCCACTTTGAATAGTATTAGCCATCTGAATTAAAAAAAAAAAAAATCTTTGCTCAAGTAGATGAATAAATTGTTTAACCAAAAAAACCCAAGCATTTAATTATCTTAGCACTTTAGCTTTATTACTTCAGCTTTATTACCATTATAAAGGCTTTGATTGTCTTCAGAACTATAAAGACTTATCAGAATTCCTGTATTAGCCATGGTCACATTTCATATTGACTGTATTCTAATGAAGTACAAACATTTAAATATTTGGATTTTACTTTCTGAAAATGCTGGTATTTAAAAAATCTATTCAACTGTGAGGTCTAAATTTTAGCTAAGAATCTTTCACTGTTTCTAAACCAACTTTAAAAATTACTGTTAAATACCAGATTTAGTTGGCCTTAAATAGTAACAATTTCACTGTGCAAATTACCTTTGAAGAGTGAATATCTAAGCTGTTAGTGTCTAAAGTAATATGCGTCTCCTGCTTCAGTGTGTTATTACTTAAATATTTGTAATTACATTTGTTTTCTAGGTATGCCCTCATATGCCAGCAATGTTTTTCTCACAATGGTATGGCTTTGAGAGAGGAGTTTGAATACATAGGTAAGAACTCATTTGTAGTAGACTGTAATAGTTGGCTTGTGTTTTATGACTAACATGCATCATGCTTCGTTTTGGTTGCAGTTAAATACTTAACTGATGCTGTGAAATGCTACTGCATATAGGAACAGTTTTATGATAACTTACTACTCTGTATCTGAAGATTCACTTGAAGATTTAAAGTAGTACTATATTGCAACCTTCAGGCCAAGGATTTTTTGTGTAGAAAACTATTCAGTAGAAATAAGCTTCCTCCAATATGTCCCTGAGAATTGCTACTGGCTTTGGATGGTTCTCACAAGGGTTTTATATCGAGAAACTATCTGACATTAAAATATTCCTCTTTTACCAGAGCTTAAACAAAATTTTGCTTTGGCAAGAAGATCTTGGGGAGATATCGGAAAAGGAGTGGGAACAAGCCCTGGGAGGCTATATGTGAATTTATGGCTGACAATAACTTAAGACAGACACAGCTCTTTATTGAACACAGATGTTTTATTTTGCCTCCTTTATACCACAAGTGTAAGCCTGATGTTTGAAAAATGAGAGAATGCTGGATAAGTCTGCTTCATCTTATTTCTCTTAATTTTGTGAGAAAATATGCAGCACTGTAAAAGAATAAGCTGAATGTTTCATGTGAATCTAAATTGATCTAGTCTGCATGTCATATTAGCTCAAGTGTATCCACTTTTCAAGTGTGCAAGAAATGGCCATTTCCCCCCTTGTCTTAGTGGGAATATGCACTTAACTGCTATGTGGCATACTAGTACTTCTTCAGAACAAAACTGTGTTTTCTTAATTAAGCACCACTGGAGAAGAATACTCCTCAAAGACAGATAGTGAGGAAATATACTTAATACTTGAAAGATGAGCGTAATGACATCTTAAGAAAAAAGTAATCTGCAAACATAGGTCTTCTGTAGGAAAAAATAGAAGAAAGGTATGTGACAACATCTCGTGGTACTGAATTTGCATTATTTTTTTTGTTGTGGTCAAATATTTCACAGTGGTGGTCAAAAGTACCTATACCCAAGTGCAGCAGAGCTGAAAACAAACAGACATTTAAGAAATGTATGTGTGCTGAAGTTGAAAAGGGAGATGAATATAACAATTTGTAAATTCAATGGAAAGACTTGTAGGTATTAATAATCATTTAATTCTCTCTATAATATTTTGGACAGGCAAGCTGTGGGAATAAGCTGAAACATGAAATCAGTTGGTGAGACTATTTACTGGATGTGTTTTTGTGCAGCATTTAGGTGTGCCTACTGCTTTTTCCTGAATCCTGCAAGAAAAACGAGACCTCGGGCTCCACGACTACCAGATTTCAATTTTGAAAGAAAGCAGCATAGAGAATTGCCTCCGGAGCCTGACCGTCCAGAACCAGGACAGAGAGAACCGCAGGGGAATCAGCAGACAGAAGGTATGTGCTAATCTCATGAAGTCTGCTCATGTTTAATGTCCGATGAAAACTCTCCTGCCCATACAGTCATGAATGGTAGAACAGTTGAATATGCCAGCTTTTATGGATATGTAATGTTTGATTATATTTGCTGTACGTGGAGAGTTCTCTGTGTGAGTTTTTTATAAGAATAACAACAGCTTTGTAGTAGATGTAGTCTGATTTTTTTCAAATCTTTTTGTCTCTGCTTCTAGTTTAACTTGTTAATGCTGTTGTTTTCTGTCCTGAACCCTGAAATTTCTTGATATCATGCAGTATGTCTCTTGCAAAAGATGGCATAACCAAAATTCTTTACTAAAATGTTACTGATAAATACATGGAAAACAGTGCTATAAATTAGTTAAGAAGGGGCTATGTCCTGAAATGGTTAACTTCAACAGTGTTCAGCAGGTCATTTGATTAAGGTATGTTGGAATTTCTTCCTTTGTTCCTTTTGCCATTTTCCTCAGGGCAGGAAAATCTAGTAAAAACTGCCTTGTTTAAAATCAGGGAGTTCAAAGACAAATTGTCAATTTTAATTTAACATAGTTCCTTTTCAGATGTTTTATAGTCTGCAGATACAGTAGGCATCTGGTGTACAGCAAACAGGAAGATGCAATGTTTTAGAAGACTTGGGAAATTATAATTTCAAACCAAAGAATCTCCATTTACTCTTGAATACTTAATGGAACTTTGCATTAGTTTAAATGAGGGGAAAAAAATATGGGGAAGAAGTTATCGGAGAGAGTTACAGCCCTGATAGTCAGGCTGGAAGCTTACCACCTGTAGGAAATTGACAGAATGTAACAGAATACTTCTATTTAGTCTTTAACGGTGGGTACAAAATGGCATCAGCTTTACTTTCTGGCATGGGAAGGCTGAGGGAGGCTGATAGGGAAGACTTATCTAACTGTGGCCCTCTGTGAGTGTGGATGGCCTGATGAAGGATGCATTGCAGGGAAAACTTGCTTGGCCTCTTTCCCTGTGGTAGCAGTGCTTGTAGCAGAGCAGTTTGCCTCAGCTAGTTTGTGTCGTTCCCTAACCCGTTGTTGGCTCACCTAAAGGGATTGTCTTGTTTTGTAGGATAGAACAGCATATAGGAGGGAAGTTCCTTTTGACATATCACTCACTGTAATTGGGAAGCTCCGAGTTCAAGTCTTGTGGATTAAGACAAGTCTTATTTCGTCTTTCCTTCTGTTTGCCCTTATGTCACAGGTTCCAATCTCCCTTAAATGTGTAAATGTAGCTGCTTCTAACAGTTTTACTCACACAGCTGTGGAGAGGGAAAATTATGTTAGAGTGGCAACAGAGATAACAGTAGATTTAACTACTTAAATGTACTTTCATGATAATAATAGTGAAGCAAGACCTAAATCAGATGCATGAAGCTAAGACGGGACAAAGGTGAAACTTGCACTCTAATTATCTGATCCTCTTTTCAGTTAATAAAGTATGGATTGGAAGCTTCTTGGCTACTTTTAAAGATTGTTTATAGATTGTTGTCGAACAGACATCGTTTGTTACTGGGGTCTTCAAAATTCCTGTTCTGTTCTGTGTGAATCAACTGGAGAAGCCTTAAAGACTGATGATCAGCTCTTGGAGATGTGTGCCTTGAGGGCTCCTGAGTAGTGTTCAGCTGCAGGTTCTTAGAGGTTTTGAGAGAGGGGGGTGCTAATTAAGCTAGTGTTATCTTTGAAGGAAATGTTTATCAAACTGTACTTCTAATGAGTCTGAGCTGCTGAGTCAGTTTATAGTGCTGTAAAAGAAAAAAAAAAAGCTTTTAGAATTATTGCGAGATTTTCATTAGGCAATTGAGATGTGGGAATGGAAATTCTGTGAAATACTGCTTTTTTGAAAGTAGAGTTTAGAGAAAAAAGCAAGGCTTTTTTTAGTAAATATGGTGTTTTCATATTTACCTTTAACACTGAAAACTGCTTCTTTTGGATGTGGTCTTGTATTTTGGTGTGCTTCTTGAATTTAAAATGACAAACAAACAGAAAACAACAGAAGAAGAAACCACTGTGAGGGGGTCATTTGTTAGTTTTCTTTTCCTGCTAAGAAGTATGTCTTGAAAATTTTCAGAAGAGGCATAAGAAAAGTAACTGGCATGCTGACCTTTGTTTTCATGTAGTTTAAATACCTGATCTTTTCTGAATATTTGATCTACAAGATGGTATAAACCATTCTGTTTTAATAATTAGTAAGTGGCCAAGAATAGAGTATGTGTTAATATTTAGCATAGCTAGTATCTGAGGAATACCTTGCTGATGTAATAGATGCTACCCTATCTGTTTGTCATTGTGCATTAACTGCCTGTGTCCTACTGCAAAGTAATCTCTTATGAATGAGAAAATATCATTTTCAATAAATCACTTTTTCCATCAGAACCCTAATTTGAAACATAACTCTGCTTACAGGCAGTTGGGCTTTATCAATAAATGAAGATCTTCCTTGATTGTAATTTTAAGCTGTGAAGGTGTAGCTCTGGGGAAGGCTTTTGTTCACTGTAGTAATATAAATGCTGTCATAGAGTAGAGTATTTTCACTTGATGTTAATGTTTGTTTACGTCTAAGAAACCAAACTCACCACAGTGTTGACAACACAGGCGTATCCAACTCTTACATGTAATTCATTTAAACCATAGCTGTATAGCTTGAAGAAACTGCAAGCTAATGTGGTGCAGAAGTGCTATAAATATCTTTTACTAGTCAGCTACTGCACTAATGAATAGAGCATGAAGCTCAATCTTGTTTCTGCTGCGTGCTTGTGCAGTGACAAGCATGCTGCATGCTACTCCTATGGATAAGAGATCTGAAGAGTGGTTATGTGCAGTGCTACTGGCACTGAACCTTGGATTTTGTAATCCTGTTGGAAGTATGAAGTAATCAGCTGTCAATCTGGTGCAGATTACTGGCACAGACATTGTGCTTTGCTATTCAGCAGAGTAACTCGGGAAATCTTAGTAACAGAATGAAGCAATATACTTCAGTTCTTTTTTCTGAAATGGTTTAATCTTTTTTCCTGTCAAAGGCTAGTCTCTTCTGAGCATTTAGAAGTGTTAATGTTTGAATCTTACACAGGGGGGAAAAAGACATCAGAAATCACTTTTATCAGTGATTAATTCTACCTTCCCTTTGGTTGGTACTTTTATGCTGTTCCTGCTGTAGGTTTATCATTTAGCAGTATTTTGGAAGTTGAAACAACAGTTTGACAGCGTTAGTTTTTTTGTGGTGAATACTTGGTGCTGATGTTCAAAGGCCTTCATTAGATGCCTTTTGAACTTCAGAATTCATCGTGGCAGTCAAGAACTTGAGTACAACTTTCCTTGCTGCCTCCAGATCTGCATGGACTTTGGCCATCTTGATGAAATATTTTATCATTATTTAATGTTCTTGGTGCTTGTAAGGATGTTTGGCATATAGCAACTGTTAATATGTTTGAAAGGGTTTTCATTTAAAAGGCAGATGCAGAAACTTGGTTTGTACTTCAACAGAAGTGTTCAGAGTGGTGCTGTTCTCCAGAATAATGCTGGTCTGAGGATATGCTTGAGTTCTACCAAAAGGATGGCTTGGCTTTGGGCAAGTGTTACAGATGGAACAGAGATGTTAGGAATAAAACTGGTAGAGGACAAAATTAGGGAATAAGCTTCTGGTCAAAATGGTGTTTGCTCTTTTTTTTTTTTTTTTTTTTTTTTTTTTAAAGGAAGAAAAAGGAATGGAGTGGACAAATTCTGTTTGAGATTTGGCTTGCTTCTTTACTTAAATCTATGCTGCTTTCACAGGACAGTGTGAATATGCTGTATCTTTATAAGCGATTATTTCTTTCAAAATGTGTGTATTTCTACCTGCTATGCTTTTCCCCTAATTCAGTTAATGCGACTGGAATTCTATGATTTCTAAGCAGACCTGGGTCAGCTTACCTAGAGTTTAATGACTTGTTAACAATTTTTTTGGTTTAAAAATTAATTACATACTCCTGTTTTTGTGAATACTTCTGTTACAGACATCTTAATCTAGCAGTGATGCAGTATTGTGATATCACTGGTTATGCAGTGGAATACTTTCTAACAGAGGTGGTTAGATGACTTTTTGCAGTGTGAAGTACATATGCTTTATAAGCACTAAGCATTGAGCAGAAGTGTTGGGGGAAAAAGGGAACTGCTGTAGCCAGAAGCAGGGTTTTTAAGGTTGCATTGATAAAGTTAAATTTGCTTTAGGCCATCATGGGGCTGTTTGCTGTTGAGATCGTGTAGTTGTGTTCTTCAATTAAATCATGGATTAATTATTAATCATCAAGAATACTACCTTTCTTTTGTCATCTTTATTTAGTTTCGTCTTAGCTACTGCTCTTACAATAATTGAAATTGCTCCGTATTAAGATCAAGTTCCACTAATCAGTGCATTTAAAATGGAATTGTATATAATTAAAGGTTGATCATTTTTATAAATGGACTTAGTAGCACCATTTACTATGATTGTCATGGCTTCCTGTTTAAAGTACCTCCTCTTTATTTCCTTAACTTTGTTAAACTTTTAATTATTGGACTAATTTTCTGTGTAAGGTTTTTTTTTAACCGTATGTTTTGGGGAGTTTCAACAGTTTCACTAAGTTCCTTTAAAACAAGGTGAAGGGAGGAGTCACACAAAATACCTGTCTTCTTTCTTCAGAGAAAGTGTCTCCATGTTTTTCAGTAGGTTAAGAGCAAGTCACTTCTGTAGGATGCTGTGTTCTGTTGAGGGCTGCAGGACTGAACCTGAGTAGACAAGCAGTGGTTGGGCTATATACAAATGAGTTAAGGGCATGGAATTCACTTCCTCCTATCCTATGCTTTCTTTGTCACTCAAGCTTCAACAGCAACAGTAATGTATCTTAAATGTGGAGGGGCCGGAGCAAGAAAAGGCATAAACTCGTTCATAGTATTTGAAACTGAAGAAAATAAGCAGAGGTGAGACAAACAGGAAGAAAACTGGCAGTAGGAAGACCAAGGTTACTCCATTTTTTGTTGGCAGTTTTCAGATGTTGAACTGGATTGTTCTGCATTTTTTGTTTACCTGGCTCCTTACGTTTAAAGTAGTTTCTACCAATTAGAATGTTTAGATTTTATATGGAGGTTGAATTCAGAAGAAGCTGTACAGTTGCTATCACTTCCATTATCAAGCACAAAGAAGCTAAATTATCATAATGTCTACTTGTAACACTGTCTCACGTTAAAAGAACAAGTGTAGAAAGGTTCTGTTGAGTGTGAATGTGTACAAATAATATGCAATATTTTCAGTGGGGTCTGAACTCTTTTCCATAGTAGTTTCTTTTTCCTTGCAGGTTTTACCTGCAACCTCCTTTTTAGAGAAATAGTTTTTGGCAGTTGAGAACTTTATGTAGTGACTAGCTGAAACCTGTGTATACTTGCAAAATATTTTCACATGCTCTTTAGAAATATTAGCTGTATCTTCATTTATGAAAATGGTTATTTTTTCTTTTCACAGAATCTGAAGAGGAAGCAGCCCAGATTGTTGAGACAAGTGAGAAAGATGACAGGGCACCAAGTGCTGAGCAGTTGAATGATAATCTTGCTGAAGAAGGTGAAAAAGAAGCATCAGAAAATGTTTCAGCAACGGAACACTCTGTTTCAGATTCTGCTATTTCAACTGAACAAAGTGAAGAATCTTTGAAAGCAGAATAAAGTACTTCAAGTGCCTTCTGTAGCTAGTTTTTAGCTTTGTTCATGCCTGTTGTTACTATTCAGGTGAGCTTTTTTAAATGGTACAACCTAAAAATCTCGCTTGAGCTTGAACTGCCTCAACTGCCACAGTATGTCAAAGCTATGTGTAAAAGTGGGAATTGTAAATTAAGCATGTGTCTTCAAATAAGTTAACTCACAGAATGTATAGTTGGTTGAAGTCTAACAGTCATAACCATTATTCATTTTGCATATTTGAAAACCTAAACTTTTAAGTTCTATTAAAGGTGACCTATAATTTGGCATCTCTGTAACTGTCAAACAAAGAGCAACTACTGGCCCCAGCTGACCTAGTAAGTTTGGTCTAGTGAACTTAGGTACCTTCTAAAGCATCCCTGTTAAAGTAGATTGAGTACATCTTAAATACAGATGTTTACAAGCTGAATTGTCATCTGACATTTGACTTGAGCTTATGGAAAGTGTCATTACAGGGGTCTTGATGCTATTCAGTCTAACTTTTTGGCAGAGTTCAGTTAAATGGCACTCAAAAATGGCATGTCCTTTGGTATTTGCATTGCAGATGAACCGGAGGCACGTACATACAGAACTGTTTTGTGTTTACATAAAATATAGAAAGTCTCTGCACTTGATTGTACTTGAATATGAAGCACTATTTATACCTGTAAAATAATGACAAGATACAAGTGAATCTTGTGCCTTTGTGTATTTTGTTTAAGGAAAATAAAGACATCTAGCAGCAATATCTGCTTTGTGGTTCCTAGAACTTAAGAGAACTTCTGTTCTGCTCTGTGCGTCTCTTCTGCATTACTTTGTGGAAGTTCAGAAGGAATATGATGTGAAAAGAAGCGTATGTGCATAGCTAAGAAGGCTTTGGCAGAATAGAAATAGATCCCTAATCAGTAGGGGAAGCAGACGTGCATGTGTTTACCAAAAGACTTTGTAACTGTGCTAAAAGTCTGTTGATCCTATTGATGGTAAAAATCACAATTGTGGCTGGAATACTGAAACTGTATGCTTTTACAAGGGCTGCTTTGAAAGTAATGCGTCCTATTTTATTATGTTGGCCCACAACATCAAGGTGGATGTTGGTGGCATGGCAGTAGAGGTTGGACCTTCCCACCAATATTTTGTTGCTGCGTGACAGATGGCAGCAGAGGGGCAGTCTGGCCAAATGGCATCTGACATGGAAGTGCATATGAAGCAAAAGTGTGGCATTGATTTCCTCCATGCGGAAAAAATGGTGCCTGTTGACGTTCATCGATGCTTGCTGAACATTTACGGAGACCAAACAGCGGCTGTGAGCACAGTGAGGTGGTGCGTGGTGCATTTTGGCAGTGGTGACAATGATGTGAAAGTCAAGCCATGTTCAGGACGAACATGCAGATTGTTATGAGTGCGGCATGCAGGCTCTTTTCCATGGCTGGTGAAAATGCACAGCTGATGGAGGTGACTATGTTGAAAAATAGCGTTTTGTAGCGGATAACTTGCTCTATCAAACAGTGTTACTGTGTCCTTTGTATCTGTTGTCATTTCCATGGAAATAAATAGGAGGCATTACTTTTGGAGTGACCAGTGTATATAGCCTTTGATGCTAAGGGCTCTTGTGCGTTTACAGTTAAATATAACAGCTGGCAACCTGGACTAACATGTTTTTCTGGTGCCTGGAAGTGAGGCATCTAAATCCAACTCATTTTTTTTAATCTTCAGCGCATGCTGACTCTGTGTAGCTTGGTTGACCTGACTGATGATCCTTGGGGTCCCTTCCAACCTGAGCCATTCTATGATTCTATGGGGTAGTTGTGAGATGTTTTATAATGTGCACCGTGTTCTCCGTGTACTTTACAATATAGAGGGAAGGGGAAACTTTAAAAGCTTCTTTTAATCTATCATCTTGCTCCAAAAGTTAACTGGTTTTACATTGTAAATGCAGCAAAAGGCTAAATCTTAGTAAATCAAGTCCTCTGTAAGTAAGACATGTTTCTAAATGTCTTACTCTGTGTTGTTACATCTCTTAATATGAGGCAATTCTTACCTGAACAGCAATGACTTATTTTCCAAATAAATCCTTTGTTTCGATTCTTTGCAGCTAGTTTAAAAGCTCAGCCCTTACATCAAGATGGAAGTTTGGGATAAGGTCTGTATTTAGATAAATGAGGTTTTTTTTCTGGTTCACTAACTAAATTGCAATTCAGATTTTAATTAGTGGTCTTACTAGGCAGAATGTAGACAAGTGATTAAAGGAATACTTGTAAATGTTTGCCTATGTTTATATAAGTAACAATCTTGTGTGGAACTGTCTTAAAAAGAAATGAGTTCTTTTCCTCCCTCCATACTCTAGAGTATGAGAAAAATACAAGGTACGAAATGATAGAGGAATATGTTCTTTAATTTTAAGATAATGCATTTTGTATTCTGAAATGTCTTCAGAAATGGGAATAATTTTGCCTGAAAGTTGTCAATGCTTATGCATTATTTTGTAAGGGTTTCAAATGTTAATATCTACTTTGCCTTTTGAGAACAAGTACTTGTTAAAGTGCAGAAAACTTAAACTTGAGACCTAGAATTTTGGGGAGAAGAATAAGTGAGTTTCAAGCACGTAATCATTTTCCTGAAGGGCTTTTTATATTTAGAGGTGGGTGGGGGGAAAGGCAATAAGAACGATGCATCCATACAGTTGTTCCCATTAACTGCTTTAAAGGGTTAAAAAGAGATGTTAAAGATCACAGAACAACAAGTGGTTTGGGCTGAAGGAGACTTAATGATCTAGTTTCAACCCATATTTTTGTAAACATCTATTTTTAACTTTGTAATTTTTCAAGGGTTTAAAGCTATGGTAAATGAGATTAATCTGCGAGTCAATTCAGGCTCAGGGATATGTATATGATACTAATAGACTCTGGGCTTTCCTCAATTTACAGTAACCATGTACACATTACTCATGCCAAGTATGCGTGCTCCAGTCCTGACACACTTGAGAGGAGAGGATTTTGTTTCTGCAGCAGGTGCTTCTTGACTTCCATCTACTTCAAGAGAGGCAATAGTATTAAAAAAAAAAAAAAGAAAAAAAAAGAAAAAAGTCTGTCTGTGAATGAGAATAGAATGCAAAAATGTGTCAAGGAAAAAAGTTTCGATTTTAAGTCATGTCTGTTTGACACCAGAAAACTTGAAGTAGGATTATGCAGAACAAATTAACAAATTTGTGAATTGCTAGCGATATTTAATCCAATGGTGGGCTGACTCACGAAAGATGAGAGGAGGTAAAAAGAAGCCGGGGAAAACAAATACTATGGCTTCATGTCTTGTTATATTCCAACCTTCTAGTTTGTACTTGAATCTCATTTTGTTTCAGAAGGACTTGAAAACCTGGTCCTTGGAAGTCTTGTTTGATTGTGAGATGTTATATAAGCCCCGTTTCTTCCTGTGGCCTGGATGGAGAACAGTAACTTGAAGTGGGATAATAAAGCAGTAGTTGGGAAGGTTGTTGATGTTGGGTTTTCATTGCTTCTGAAGTACTGTGAGTACTTGTCAAGGTTTCCTGTTATTCAAATAGCATATATATATTAGAGAGGAATTATCTGTCCTATGTAAAGTCTGCCATGAAAGACAAATGAGTGTTGTTGTTGTTCAAAATAAATTGAAGTGAGTCAGCTGGTCGCATTTAAGGACACTTCAGAACAGGGAAATGAGGGAATGCTACTTTATATTGTAATACTTACTCTAAAGGAGAATATGATTGATTACCCTTAGACATTTTGACAGAAATAGATCATTTAGTGGAATTCTAGTATGAAGGTTGGTTTGTCTCAAGAAAGCTGTTCAGTCTACAGGCAGGAAAGGTAGAAGCTCACAGAGAAAAGCAAACAAAGATGATGTGAAAGCTGTCTCCATTTACAGACTGGTCCAGAGATTACTGAAAACATACATCTAGGAGTGTATATGTTTGCCTTGAAGTCAAGATCAACAAGGTGGAACCACTTGTACAGTAGTAAAGCCAATGGAAGGATTTGAAGAACAGAACAATGAGGTGATAGCAGTTGGGGCAGGAGGGAAGGGGGGGACTGTTTTTTTTTCTGACAGGACAAGGCCTTAAAGCAGAGAAGGTAAGACCTTGAAAACATTTTTATTTTCAGGAATTGTAGCAGGGTTTGGCTACTACTGCATGCCAGTATATATCCCAGTTTAATATCTTGTGTCAGAATCAGTAAGCATGTCTTCGCAATTAACAACACGTTATAGCAGTGAAACTTGTTTTAGTATTAATCAAAAAATTATTGGGTGATAATAACTTGGTAGAGTAAGACTATTTAGCTACTACTAGAGACAACAGTAGAAAGTTACTCTCAACCTTTTTAAGTAAAAACATAGACATTCTTTTTTACTCCTGGGATTAGTGAAACTAACACTAATTCATTTTTATAATAAATTATTAACCTTCAAAGGCTTGGGGAAAAAACACTTCTCCCTTATGTATGTGATTCTGCACTGTCCTCTTAGCAATATTTTTACATCTCTCAATTTGTGGGGATAGGTGACGGGATGGAGGGAGCTGTTAATTAAAATCTCATATGTCTTAATCTTCACAAATCCTTCAGTACAAGAGTACTGAAAGTTTAAAAACAACAAAAAAACCAACCTGTGAATGAGCTTCTTCTGGAATGAGGTTTTGTTGGGTATTCCACAATGAGGAAGACAATCCACAGCTGTATGGCATTTCTGTGGATATTGCATGAGAAAAATAACCCTGAAGATGTGATTTGCCAAAGTTTCAAAATGTTATTGACCGCTGCGTTGAATGATCTCAAGCGGAATCTAGGCTCTCACTTCCTTCTGTGTCTTGCTGGTATGTATCTATATATCTCTATATATCAATATATATATTTCAAAGTTAGCATCTCAGCATCTTGTGTTTCAATTACTTTCTAGAATTAGTAAGTGAACCTGTTCAGGTTCCTGGCATAGTGAGCTGCTGAAGGTTTCACAGGGATGTTTGCAGTGTACGGATTATTTAGCAAACAAACAGAATCCTACAAATACAACATATAGTATATAAAAACTAAGAAGAAAGTGAGTTGACTGAGTGACCTCAGACTGGAAGTTTGGAAGTTCCTAATGATTTGGACAAACAGCCTTGCAGTGGTTGAAGATTTAAACTATTCAGTGATCAGTGGATTCTTATGTTGTGTGCCTCTCCTGTAGTCTTTTACTTAAGAATGTATTAAGTGGTGGACCTGTGCGATAATTAACAGAAGAGTTTTTGTCAGAAAGCTTTGATACAATGAAAATGTTTGTGAAACTGGTAATTACCAATCTGTGGCCCTGGTCCCACCTTCCAGTTTGTGGTCTTTAGGTGGAGTTGGCAGTTCTCAAGTTTGTGGAGGAGAATGCAGGTGAGGAATTACAACCAACTCTTTTCATAGTTGTTCCTACTGGGCTGATTGGCATAGGACTTTGTCTTCCAGATATTGCTGTTTAATAGTGCATCACAACTTCTGTCAGAAGGAAAACTGTGAACTTCCATCAGAAATGTTTCATGCTTGAGGTGGCCTGGTAGTCCAGGTACGTCTTGTTCTGAAGTCTGGTTCTTCAGAGGAAAAAGCATGACATCCTGAGTAGACTGGAGTTGCTTGGCACTTGGCATTTGTTGGCAACTTGTTTATGCAATAAATAGGTAAGTTGTTATAGCTTTTAACAATGAAAATTGCTGCCCTCCAGCATTTAAAATAATAATAATAAAAAAAGTGTTGTCCCTTAAGATGATGAATCTCAAGGAATTTGACTTCTCTTCCCCCATTGCTTTTGATTTGTGAACATCTCTCTAGGGTCCTGTCAGGTCACATTCAATCTTTCCTCTGCAAGAATAAGACCTACGGAGGTGTATGATGGGCAGGATAGAGAGAAGGGTTTTAAAATGAAACGTATTGATTATACAATAATTTGCTCCCAAACCGTGGGGTTTTGAGATTAAAGCAAACGCTCCTAAGATTTTTTTGATAGATTATCTAACTTGGCAACAGCACAAAATCCAAAGCACTGAATCATAATATAGCCCTTCCAAGGCTGCATAAAATCAATTTGATCACGACTTAATTTTTACATGGAGGTGGGGGGAGGGGGGTCCTGACCAATTCCTGTAGTACTGGTTATCTCTCACCACAGTCACCGTGGGAACAAATATGCTTCAGTGCTACTTCTGTGCAGACCTAGCACTGCGCTGCTAGGCGTTCTGTGAACAGCTACGGCTGGTTTTCCAAGAGGGTTTTGTACGCCTTTTCCACTGCGAAATCGTGTTCTCCTTCAGTTGTGTGACAAGAAAAATATGCAAAAGGAAGATTGCAGCTGCCAGGGAGAAATGCAGCGAAATTCTGAAGTAATCAGATACGGGAGAAAACAAGGGGTTCAAATACAGGAGATCTGACAATTTTGGGTATTCAGTTTGTAAGTTCAAATTCAACTTTAAATTTGTAACATACATTGAAAGAGTTCTTTTTCTTGCTCTTTCCGTCTTGCTGCCTAAATGAAAATAGAGATGCTGCATCTGTAGAACAGTCAAGCAACAAAGATCTTCCAGCTATCCTAAAATGGTCTGCCCTCTAGTTCCTTACACTGCTCCGAGGAGTTTTGCTTACAGTTGAAGAAGCTTAATTTCAAGTTTTACAGCACGTTTTACAAAAACATCAAGAAAATTCTTTTTAAGAAAACTGTTTTGCATGATGTTTTAGAGAAGTTGGATGTGTGAGATATGGAAGTTGGTAATTCTTAAGGAGTGTTTGCACTTTCCTGTGTGTTTTGTAAATTGAACTTCATGTAAAACAGGAGATCCTGTATATTGAGAGTTTGTTGTTGCACTAGCCTTGTTGCAAAGATTTTCTGTGCCTGTGTAGTGTGTAGTGTAAGTAGTGTCTTTATTCAGAAGCATCATTTGTATCCTAGCAGAGGTCTTGATGAACAGTTGTGTCACTTGCAGTTGAATCTCTGTTAAATTCAGTGGCAAAGTGTGAATTCTTAGGGTTCTGTTGTCTTAGGACAACATTTGTGAAATGTTGTCTATTGGACATCTGTTGTTCTTAGCTTTTGTGCTTGTAAGTGACAAAATACTTAAACTTTTGCCTTCTCTTTTGAAATCTGATAGTTTACTCCCAAATTCTTAAAAGTATGAAATCATGTAGGCCACTGCAAAAGTAATGCCTCCTATTTATTTTCATGGAAATGACAACAGATTCAAAGGACACAGTAACACTGTTTGATAGAGCAAGTTATCCGCTACAAAACGCTATTTTTCAACATAGTCACCTCCATCAGCTGTGCATTTTCACCAGCCATGGAAAAGAGCCTGCATGCCGCACTCATAACAATCTGCATGTTCGTCCTGAACATGGCTTGACTTTCATATCATTGTCACCACTGCCAAAATGCACCACGCACCACCTCACTGTGCTCACAGCCGCTGTTTGGTCTCCATAAATGTTCAGCAAGCATCGATGAACGTCAACAGGCACCATTTTTTCAGCATGGAGGAATTCAATGCCACACTTCTGCTTCATATGCACTTCCATGTCAGACGCCATTTGGTCAGACTGCCCTTCTGCTGCCATCTGTCACGCAGCAACAAAATATTGGTGGGAAGGTCCAACCTCTACTGCCATGCCACCAACATCCACCTTTGATGTTGTGGGCCAACATAATAAAATAGGACACGTTACTTTCGGAGCAGCCCTCATATACAGCTACTTGTTGAATGATGTATTGCATCTGCTGTGCTTTTTTGGTTTTGCGCTTTTTTCTTTTCTTAATTAGGGAAAACATTATTCTGAAAATCCTATTGGATATTCACTGGATTCAGATGACGATGGAGGCTGCAGTCAGGGCAGGTTGCTCTGCGCAGTAGTGACAGATGGTTTTAGTGCAATGATTCTTATTAGTGGCTCATTCTATGTTGGCTGTACTCAATCAACTTGAATTTAGTATTTTGTTATTTGAGGCCCTCATACGTTATCAAAACAACGATGACAGTGTCCCTGCTTTAGTGGAAGCCTACCTCCGCAGTTGGAGTGATGTAAGTACAAAAAGTTGTTGAGGGTTGAGTAAGCTCTGATAAGACCCATTTATCTGTGCTACCAGCAATTGCGAGAGTTCCTGGCTGATGGCATCAGCAGCCAGCTACCCTCAAAGGTCAGGCTGGTGTGCGACTGCAGAATGTGGTGTGCGCAGTGAAGCAGAGGAAGCCTGCCTTGGCTCTGTACAAAAAAAATCCTGTGGTAACTTCAGGGGGACTGTGGAGTTGTGAAGACAGTGGCTTTTGCTCGTGATTCCAGAGACACGTACATTTCAGACACATTTCAGGGTGGAGTAGTACAGGTTTTGTTGTATCTAAATGGTGATTTATGTCCTTATTCTTGCATTATTGTCCACAAGGTACTGCCCCGTGTCACAGGCCTGTATTACCTAATTTTTTCAGACTGTTTCATTTTCATTAGTACAGCTGCTTTAGCTTGTGATCAGTGTACTGCACCTCATTGATAATCCAAGGGAGTATTAGATGCACAGAACTGACACCTAACCCTGTCAGTCTGGCTGATTGACCCCTCAGCTTCCAAAACATGGGTTCATTTTTTTTTTTTTAAACCCGAGTTAGCCCTACATCCATTTTCACACACATTCTGGGCAGTTTAAAGGTTGGTCACAATCGAATATTGCTCTTTCAAATTTGATAATGTATGAGTACAGAACTGTGACCTTTGATACATAGTAATACATCAACATGACAGGAGCAGTAAGTGCAGCAATTACCTTTACTACACTTGAAATTGTGTTTTAGTTCTCATCTTGTAAGCAATTATTTCAGGGAAAAAAGGATACTTCTAAGTTAAATATATTTTGCAAATAGTGTAAATGCAGAAATTAATCTTTGGACACTTTGATTTACAGGTGGATGTTTTCAAATGAATCTTGGCTTTTAAATTAACACAGGTTCAGTGTGCCGTTCATTGCCTGTTTCACAGCACTTCTTTTTCCTGGCAGAGTCCCTTTAACCTTTTTCGTTGTGTTCTAATGTAATGTTTCATATCCTGATCGAAGGCTAAGGGGCCTGATCCTGTGCTCAGGTAACGTGTTGTGTTCACACCACTTGGGATAGTAATCCTAAAAGTTATGTGCGTGGTGATAACGTTTTTAAGTCTCTTCCAGAACATATGTGAGTGTGTCAGTCACCACGTATTGATTTTAGAAGGACGAAGGTTGAACTTCTCCATCAGTGTTTCATCTTTTTCCTGGTCAGAAACTTGATTTAGTTTATGAGATTTTTGTTCCTCACTTGTTGTAAATTATTTGCATAATGGTAGTGCCTACCTGACTGGCACTACCCAAATCAATACTTCTTAACAAAGAGCCAAAAGCCACTAAAAGTCTGAGCTAGTGAGAACCGATACCAGTTGTGGTTTTTGTTCTGTAGACTGAAAATCAGAATAAAATGACTGTGTCATTCTGAGCAAGCAGCTGAATAACCATGGCATGGTGGCTTGCCATCAGTGCTGTCTGTCACGAAGAAAACTCGAAGGAATAACGGGAGGCAGAACTCCTTGTTCTAGAAGATCTGCTTCCTCAGCAGCCAGGCGCTGAGCTTTGTTGCCTTGCTGGAGTTATGCACTGAACTTTCTCCTCTGTGAAGATTTTCATTTGTAATTCAGGAACTGGGAAGAGTTCTGTTCTATACTGAGCTTGCTAAAACATTTCCTCGCAACAGTTAGAAAACTCGGCTCCATGGAGCTGTTCCTCTTTCAGGAAAGAGGAAACATCTTTACGTAGCTTAGCCCTAATCGAGCTCTGCACTGTACAACTGTTTTGCAAAGCCATGGGGAAGGTGCTGCCTGGGGAAGTTCTGCAAACATGTTTCTGTGCTGTTTCATGTGACTTTCAACCTGTGCCACACTAATTTCTTCTTGGCATACTTTAATTTTGAATGTTATCAGTACTAGCTTATTTTCAAAAAACCAAAAGCCTCTGTGCAACGTTTTCCATAATAACTTGTAAGTAGTGTGTGTATAAGAAAGTCTTGAAGTTCAATGGCTGATAGGCAGAGCCAGCTGTCTGTGTTGCTGACTCAACTGAGCACATTGGCCCAGCAGCTGGGGTGGAAGCCTGCTTTTCCTTGGCTCTGTTTCCATGGGGAGCTCCTCCCAGCCAAGGGGATGCCATCCTGCAGGCAGGTGACTGGCTGCAAGCAGCAGTGGCACCCCCTGTGTATGGTTACACATCAGTATTTGTTGACTCTTGTTTGCTCAAGCGGAATTTATTACTTAAGCATCTTTTATTCTTCTCTGTAAATGATATTGTATAATAGTAATCCTTTTGTAATTATTTTCTAAAGAACTGAGAACGCTGGTATTCCCCACCAGTGGAATCCCACTCAGTATCTGGAAAGTATTTCCCTTCATATTCTAGAGAAGGGAATTAATGTTATATATATACATTTTAGTGTTCCTACTCTAACTATGAGTGGAAGTATTTATTCAAAAACAATACAAAAAACCTAGGATTTCTGTTGGTTTCAGCTGTTTGGTTACGGCTTTGTGTTGCTGGGGCTCTTTAAAACAGACAAGGGATGACAGCATGGTTGCAGAATAGATTTTCTCCTTAATGCTTACCTTACAGGTTTGCAGTGGTGCAATCTCCCTGGCAGGAGCCTGTTTGACCAACTGGTGAGCAGCTGAGAAGCAGGGACACTTAATGGAAGCTGCTCAACTAAGACTGTGAGCAACTCATCGAGAATCCTCCTGGTACATTATAAGAAGGCATCATGCTCATCTAGTCATGGAAGTCTGATCTATTTGATTTTAAAACCTCAGATGCTTTCAGAACTTTCACAAGATGCATTACGAGTAGCGCGGTGATTCTGGGGGCTGGAGTGTATTGTTAGCCATTGTGAACAGTACCGGAGGACTCTCAGGATGTATAATGTGATAGATGCAATTTCGTTGGATTTTTTTTTCCAGGGCCAATTTAATTTTGATTTATTTGCCTCATTAACCCAAGGATTCAGAAAATTGAATGCCACCTGAGTGAGGTATTATTAACACTAGTGAAATATCTTCAAAATCGCTCTATGCTTATAAATTGGTCTTTTGAAAGCGTTTTAAAGGCATAATGATACTGTTGTGAAAATGTACAGCATCATTTAAAAATTGCAAAATGCTTATTTGATTCCTGAAATAAGGCTTGGTCACCTGACTTAAATGTATACTGATCTATTATTTATGCGTTGAAAATAGAGCCGATAAAAAACATAAGTGTTCTTGATATTATATTTTGTCATATCTAGCTAAAAAGATTGAAATCCAGAGAAACAATTTTCTGAAGAAATGAAATAGTGTGCTCTCCTGAACCCCTGGGGAAAATAGCCTCTCTGTTTGCTCAGACTATGAAGCAGTAAAACAGTATAAGTAAAACAGACAGCCCATGTCACATTCCTATTTGTACGGTTTGGAATGATGTTTTAAAAACATTTTCTAGTTATTTTTGATAAATAAATGGTGCAAATAACATCTGCAAGCCAACCCTGCTGATGTAAGATTTTTCAAATCAGATTTGTTTGTCAGTGTAAGTCAGAAAATTGCTTTGCAAAACTAAAGTTGTATAACTCCCCAAAATATGCATAACAAATGTGCAAGAATGTCTTGCTCTCCTTCTACCTTCCCTCAAAAACTAACAGTGATTCTCCATCATCTTTGTGTTCTGACTCAGAAGATACCTTGATGAAGTTATCAAATATCAAAAAGCACACTTGCTGAACACAGACGTTAATGTCATAAAGTTAAATATCTGGATGCTCAACTTGGTGCTGGGGTGGCCAGCAGCCCTTCTGGAGCTGTGTGCCCAGGTCAGGCCCTGGGACTCCTGCAGAAGCCAGTAGTGCCCCAGTGCCACGTGAGCATGGGGGTGGTGTGAGCCTTCCACAGGTGATGCACTTAGGTCTGGGAGGAGCAAAGGAATGAGAGTGTGCAGGTTGTGCCACAAGCTGTCCTGCTGAGGGTGAATGGGAATTCTTCAAAGCCTGGAGGCTTCCCCAGGTGCACTCATCAGTGCGTGAACATTGGCTCCACTTTAATTTCCTTCACGAAGGTGAAAGCTGAAATGGGAGAAAATTCCCTGGCAGCAAGACTGAAGTCTGGCACCTCGAGTCTAAAGACAGCCCATCGCCCAGGACCAGCTGAGTGGGCGTGTTGGGCACCACCTGAGCCATGGCTCATCAAGGGGGTGGCTTTCGGCTGCCTGGAGGGATGGACGCCCTCGAGGCAAAATGTATTTGGGCAGAATTTCTTTTCTGCCTTATGCTTGAGACTTCTACTGTCCACAGAATTGGTTGAGCTATAGCAATATTTTTTGTAAGGATTCTCAGTCAAAGGACTGCTGTTCAGAAAGACTAAATTCTGCATAGTACATAAGGCATGTTTTGTAAACATGTATGTTTAGAGACAAGAAGAAAAAAACATCTGCTGTAAACCTTTAGAAATATTATAGTTTAATGAACTCTACCCTTTGAGCGTATACAAAACTGGAGTGTTTTATTTTGATACCCAAACAAAACCCAAACCCTTTAAGGTTTTTTTTTTTAGCCTGATAGCATTTCATTGGGCGAATCCGTTTTCATTGAATGAAAAAGGTCTCGGGCAGGGAGACATTGTCGGGGTCAGGGATTGAATTCTAGGAAAGTTATTTTTGTATTATGGTTATATATGTTCACTGCTGTATTTAGCAGTGGTGTTGATAACTGAGAATGTGACACTTGGAATAATCCGTGTGGATGTTTCTGTACAGCAAATACAAGAAGAGTTGACACGGTGATATTAGGTTCTGAAAATTCCAGCGTTATTTATCCACCCAAGATTGATTTTGGGTTTCTCTTTGGCAAAAGGCTCAAGTGCCTCAATACAACATATGTCTGCCCATAATTTTTCATTTCTTAATGACAAGGACATTATGTATAGCAGGGGAAGGATATAACCATGACTTTATTAAACCTGATTTTATTGCATCATTTATTTCCTTGGAGATCTTGCTTTTAATGTAATATTTGTCCAAATAATTATGAATTCAATTACTTGTTCAGCCTTTTTGATAAAAAAAAAAAAAAAAAACAATCAACTGTTTTTACACTGCTTAGTTGATGATTCCTTGGTCACAGGCAGGTCCTTGAGCTGCTGGCTGTGACAACTCTTGTGCTGGGCAGGGCAAGGACTCTTAAGCAAGGGTAAGCCGTGCAGGCTCCTCTTGGTGTATTATTTAACAGTGTTACGTCATCCATCTGGAAGGTGTTGGAGGGGAAAAGGTGGTTTTACTTCAGTGACTTTTAAGTTGAAATGTGCTAGGGCTGTAGGTGTAGGGTTTTTTTTTTTTTTTTTTTGAATTACTCATTGGACTGCCAAGGAGCCTCTCTAGATGACTAAATGGAGTGAGTGTTTTTATTGAATGAAAAAAAATTGAGGTTTGGGAGCAGTGGAAGAACAGGAAAAAGGGAGAAGCAAGCCAAAAAAAAAAAAAAAAA
>WBMW01000466.1:104153-258044 GCA_013396635.1 Penelope pileata
TTTGTCATGCCAGAAGAGCTCTTTTTTAAATGCCAGAATTTTACATGCAGCAATAATCCATGTTCTTCAGCTCTGCTCTTTCCGTGGTGCTTTGTGTCATTAATTGTAACAAAGGGCAGAATTAAGTCTCTTCACTTGAGCTTTGGGAATAAAAGAAATGCCCAGAAAGCGGCTCGAGCCCAACTGAATGGATGTTTGGTTGGCACCAGCTGTGCCAGCTGATGCCCGCAGACGAGACAGCCCCACTCAGCTGGACACAACGGGTCACCTCTCAGCTGAGGGCTGATAAAAGCCTCAGCCAGAACACCTTGGAGCTAGGCAGGTAGCCCTGTGATCTGGGCATCCCAGAGCCATAGGCTCCCCTAGCAGCAGCAAAGATCTCAGTGCTGACGCTGCTGGGTGCGTGCTCTCGCTGCACAGAGCCAGCTGTGTGGCAGATGCACGCCCATCCGCCCCTTCATCCAGGAGAAGGCTGCAATGGCTTGCTCACTGTGTGTTTAGAGCATTCAAGTCAGTACAAGTAAGTACGTAGCATAGCAGAAAGGCAATGATGTCAGAAAGGCACAACTCATAGACGAACTAACTCCTCAACGCGTGAGGTACTTATGTTTTGGAAAGTCTGCTATAGATGGCTGTTTCTTTCTGGATGCGGTTAGAACAGCACCTTTGGCATGCACGCTAGGGTAACCCCTCACTTACCTGTTTTGTTATGGAACACAATCTGCATAATAAATTATATTTGGAAATAAACAGATTTAAACGTCAAATTGAAGCATAAATTTTATTTGGCCGTGACTTGGGTGTAATATTTTCAAATTATGTACTTCTCATTAGAGAAGGCCAAGTTCTCCTGTGTTCCACGTGCAGAGCTGATTGCCAGTCCAGACCTCATTTCAAGAGCTTTGTTACAGAACCTGCTGACAACATACAAAAATCTGGCCCATGTCTGAGAAGTAAGCAACTGAGAAAATAAGATCATTAAAGTGTGTGTGCCCTTGGCTGTGATTACCTGGGTCTGGAGTTACGGGCAGTGGGGTGTGGTTTGCTTCAGGAGATCCATGTTGGGCAGGTTACAGACACGGGCTTTGCAACGTAGGTTTTGGGTCATACAGCAGCTGGTGGGAAGAGGGCAAAGAACTGTTACTGTGAAAACTAATTTCACAGAAAGTAACACTGCGATGTGAGAGGTTTGAAGAATCACTGAGACTTTGGAGAGAATAGGAGGAGTGATGAGTCTTTTTTCTGACATTAGTTTTAGATCTTGCTGAGAATATTTGCTAACGTGCCATAACAAAGAACTGCAGCCTTTATTGATAGGCATATTTCAGCTTTTGAAAACTTAAATATCATGGCAATAACTCATCTTCTCTTGCCCATCTGAAGTTATGGAAATTGATAGCACCACCTATTGATGCGACTTGAAAACTGCAGCTCAGCTATTTGCATTATTTTAAAATCCAAGCAAAAAGTAAACGTATGATCTTTGTTGTTTTATTATTGAAGCAGACAATCGTGCAACTGGTCGATTCAGCTGCTCAGATGACTAGCAAAGGTTAGTTAGAGATGTTATCCAACACATTTTGAATCATAATTTTGGCAAGTTTGTAGAGAGAGAGGAGCGTGCTGCTGTGCTTGTGCCAGAAGCACTCACTGCGCGGGGCACAGAGAGGCGGTCCAGTGCAAACGGGACAACGGTGATTGCATTCAGAAATTCTGGGAAACCCAGGTGGCTCACAGGAATGACTTCTTGCAAAGAAGTGCTTTGGAAATACCTACCCACCCTTGCGCAGTGTGTGTTAAAGTTGGTCCAAGCAATGCTGCTTTTCCGTGGCAGCAGTGTGGGCCTGCGAGAGGCTGTGCGTCGGGTGCCTGGGAGCACAGGGGAGCAGCTGAAATCAGTGGGCCTCTGCTGATACAGATCGGACTGCAAGACCAAGGCACTGGATGTCAGATTTATAGACCTATTACTTCCAACTTCATTTTTGTATCCTTTCTCTGCTAGCCTGTAGCAAAATTTTTTTTTTTTTTCTGGCACAATGGGAAAAAATAAACTCTTAGCAGTTAAACAATTTTTAACCTTAATCTTCCATAACACATGTGAGTTTAACACTTAGCTATCTGTTCCTGCATCTAAGGTGTCCCAGCCCAAATCTGGGAATGGGGATGGAGAAATACAGGGACTTATGATGGCAATCCTGTCTGTGGTAGGGGGGTTCGAACTTGATGGTCCCTGAGGTCCCTTCCAACCCAAGCCATTCTCTGATTCTGTGGACTTGCGTGCCATCCAGCCTACTCCCAGAGCCCTGTCAGCAGTAAGCATACTTTAGGGAATAATGAGGCTGTACCCAAAATGGGTTTCCTCAGGCCAAATCTGGATCCAATTTGATTGTTCATTTTCTCACAAGATTTTCCCCTTCCACTGCTTTCCAAAGACAGCTGAAGGTGGCAGGTGGAAGGTGAGCTGGTGCAGGATCCACCCTGTGCCCAGCACCTAGTGGGAATCTTTCTCTGCTCTGCCCTGTCCTAACTGTGGTCTTGTGCAGTGTGTGTGGGCTAAGGTCTAATTCAGTGCTCTATACCTGTTGCTTTAATCTTTGAGAGTTGCTTTGCATGTAGGTAGTTTTCTGTGGCGTATTGGCCAAGCAGCTGTTTGTGTGTGCTTGTGGGAATGCAACATTCATTTCCCAGAACACTGACCTGCACCAGGCAGTGCCTCAAGCTAATCAGAACTTAGTGAGAGAACCTTGCTGTAACCAAGACTAATGACATGTTTTGCTTGGCAATATAGACATATCTGTGTCATCTCACAGACTTTTAAATGTTCTGTGTTTGTTATTCAGTCAGGATTTTCTTCTGTACTAAGCTCATCATCCAACCAGGGCTGCTATGGGTTAATGTTTTAATTGCTCTCCTGACTCATTCTATTATATAAAGTCATAAAGCATTTGAATTATTAGATGCTGCTTTTCTTCACTGCACTGTGAGTAGTATAGTTCCCTAAAGCTTCTATAAATAGCATCATTGGCTTAAGGGGAAATTAGAAAAAAACGCACAAATTAAGTGATTTTGGGGACTGAGACACCACCAAGTGACCCTGATGATGCTGTTCTGTTTCATCTTTTCCCCACTGCTGCATGAAGGAACAAGTATATCAAGAGGAGAGCCAAGTGAAAACACCAGGAAAACAAGACTATTCAATAAGCAAAGCACCTGATCTGAAAAAGCAGAACAACAATCTTCTCTCTTTTTCTGATCTTTTCACATACTTCCCTTTTTATAAGCCAGGCCTAATATGAGATGAATTTCAAACTGATGTTACAATATGAACTCTGCAGCATGTTTCAGCTCATCTGGCTTTGCCCAACAGAAGGAGCGCTAGGATGCTCATACTGCCTTTTTCCCGGTAAGCTTTTAGTCTATTTTTTTGGTCTATTTTTTTTTATTGTTATTATTATATGTTATACAAGTTTGTCATGTGAAAGGCTGGACCATGAACACACCCTGCCACCCACTGTCCAACAACTCACTCAAATTCCTAAAGAATAATGAAGATTTTATTTTCCCATCTTGTTCTGGAAATGTTCATGAATACAAATAACAAATGCAAATGGCACAGCGACAATGGTATTAGGAATTGAAATGCCCACTGTGAATTTTGTACAAATATATTCATTATGTTAGAAATGCATGATGACTGAGAGACAGTCCCTGTTGGTCAGCGGTGGCTGCAGTTGATGGATACAGATTATTAAATTTTATTTTAATAAAGGTAGTGACAAAGTGGCTCAGTGCCCAAGAACACATATAGATACCTGCTCTATGAACATACAAATCTATTTTTGTACTGGTCAATAGAACACTATTGCTTCTTTTAAGTTCCAAGAAGAAGCTGATATATGAGTTCACATGCACCTAAAAGCATATGGACTTAGAAGAACTGAGCAGTTGTTTGGTGGATCATTCAAAATGGATTTCCTCACAAAGTCAAGAAGGCCAACTAGTGGTTTCTGAGGCAGCCAGGTTTGCTGCATGCATGTGACGACTGTTTGTGGATGTTGCAACCAAGGCTGGCCACCAGCTGGGAAGGCAGTTTTGATTGCACCAAAACCCATCTCAATGGGACATTCCCTTGATCACCTGTGCCAAGACTGAGGCAAGCAGCTGAGACCGCTTGGCTTGTTTAGCCAGAAACAAGGAGTTTGAGGGAGGCCTCATGGTGCCCTACAGCCTCCTCATGAGGAGAGAGGGGGTGCAGTGCTGAGCTCTGCTCTGCTCTGCTCTCTGGTGTCAGCAACAGGACCTGGGGAAACAGCATGGAGCTATGTTGGGGAGTGGTCAGATTGGGTGTTAGGAAAAAGTTATTCACCAGAAGGTGATTGGGGATGGAACAGGCTCCGCAGGACAGTGGTCATAGCACTGTGCTGCTGGAATCCAGGGAGCAGTTGTACAATGCTCTCAGACATAGAGTTTGAGTTTTGGGTGGTCCTGTGTGGAATCAGGAGCTGGTCTCGATGATCCTTGTGGGTCCCTTCCAAGTGAGGAAGTTGTATGGTTCTAAGACCTATGTCTGACTGTAGGCAGTAGGAACGAGCACGCAGCACTTCTGAAGGGAGTGAGACCCCAGCAAAGTGCTGAGGGCCAGCCCAGCCATGGCATGGCCCAGAAGCTTTCTGCAGCCTCAAACCTGCAGAGGAGAGGAGGCTTTGTGAGGGGAGGACCTGCAATGTAGGGAGAGGCCACACCGATGATCTGACAATAAACACTCTGCAGTTACCACCTCCCAACTCCTCCGACCTCGGCCCTGTGGTGCTCATTACGAGCAGGGTCTGAGCTGCTTGCTTTGAAGGACTGATGTTTGGTCTCTGTGCTCTGGCAAGCTCCCAATGCCTTCAGGACAAGTTTGATTTAATGTAAGGACTAAAATCCTCGGGGCCTGGCCTTGGGAGAGCAGTAAATGCAATCAGCTGCTTCAGTCTGACAGAATGAATAAACAGAGGCGTGGGGGCATCCGCGGCAGCAGAGATGGCAAAGACTATGAGGGAAGATCTGGATCACATCACCTGCTCCAAATTCACCCTAACCACTTGTGAAGGAGTCTGGGCATTGCCCCAGACAGCCCAGCAAAGGGGCTGCCCTCGGTGCCTTGCAGTGGTTAAAAACAAAATGAAAGGTTTCAGTCAGGAGAATGAAATGACTGAGAATATTAGAACGGCATTATTATAAAAGCCTTTCTTTGCATTCAGTTCTCATTACTCTGACTCACAAAGGAAATAGCAGAAATAACGGGTCTTGTGCCAGGATGATGGAAATCTGGAGAGATGTGAAAAGACTTCCAAATGAGGAGAGAGTGAAAGAAATAGTACTATTTAATTTAGAATGAACATAAACGAGAAGGGACATGACAGCGGTATACAGGGTAGCGGATGCTTTTCGGAAGGTAAATCCAGAACCTGTGTTTGACTCTTCTTGTGGCACCTGGATAAAGGGACAATCAATTAAAGGGATAAAATGAATGTTCCAGCCTAAAAAAAGAGGTATTTGAACTCCTCTTAAGAGGTTTATTGCCATGAGGTACAGCCCAAGGCAAATAGATAGTGAGTCTTGAAGAAGAGGTATACATTCGCATGGACTCTTCCAAGTTATATTAGAGAACGTGCACATGGCTTTAAGAGTAGTGTAAGCTTACAGGTTTCAGGGGCTGAGCATAGCAACGGTCGGGAGGTGCCAAGAAGCCATCTCCACTGCTCACTTTATCTTTCTTTGCCTGCCATGGGCTGCTTGCACTTCGTCTAAAAAACCCAAAACTTTGGTAGGACCTCTCCCCCCTAGCCGAGCTAGATAGATGCTTGCTTCAAGCTGGTGTGGCAATTAACTCCTTGAAATTTGGGGTAAATGATGTTACTTTTCCTTGTTGTAACCCAACCCAGCTATACATGAAATGTCTAGGTCTGACCCAAAGAAATACCAGTAGATTTGTCTACTTGATTACATTACTCCTGGCTAGTGAGATCAGTTTTCTGGTCTCACCTTTATGCCATCCCTGGCCATACTCCAGGTTTCTTCTCTGCTCTAGAACTTTCAGAATAGCTGATCTCTGAAATTTATAACAGTCTTGAGACTTGCACAAACACAAGTTATGGGCAGGCTGGAGGCAGGGATGCTCACTGAGTTCTTTTTGGTTTTCATACCTTTCTTTCTCAGAAATTAATGTGGCCTGGACCTGTCCCTTGGGTGAACTGAAATGGATGGTTTAAGCTCACATGCTCAATTCTGTAATTACTACAGGTTAAGAGCAGGTAGAAGTACTGCCACTCAGCTAATGAGCAGTAACTGGTTTAGGCATAGAAATTCACTCACTGTCTGTATACGTCTGCACTCTGTCTTACTAGGGCTTTAAATATGGGTAAACTTCAAACAAAACAAATTAAGTAAAGGTGTGGAAAGAAATTTTTCTTCATAATGTCTTCCTCTAGGCTGGTACGAATACGCACTGCCGCCTCCATCATTCGGGATGAAGTAAGGCAAATCTACAGACTTAGTTTTGATCACTATTACTGAAGTAAATAGCAAATGCAGCTGGAGAGACTTTAGTTAGGATGATCAGGGATAAGTCTTAGGGAAAGAAACAAAATGTGAGGAAACAAAGGATTGTACATAGCTCTGACAGCTGCATGAGGGAACCCTGGCTGGTTGCTCACTTGCTGCTTTTCCAGGGAGGAGTCAGAATTAACTGCTAACACATTTCAGATGCACCAAATCAGTTCTGGATGGGGAGAACTTTTTTTCCTCCTCCTTCTCTCCTTCTTTCTCTCCCTCTGAGAAATTGCTGAACGTATTACTCCTCCATGAAGTAACTGTTATTCACACAGACAGTTGGTGAGCAGAGCTTTAGCACTTTCCTGCCTGAGTTGTGGTAAGCACTAAAGTTTATCTTTTCACTTCTATTTAGCTGAACTACATGAGCACTATTCTGCAGGAGGCATGCTGCCTATTAAGTAGTTACATGGCAAACACAGTATTTCTTAGGCTCCGTGTGGAGAAAAAAGAGCCGAAGAATGAGAAATTCCTGACAAAAGCCATCAAAGTAAAGAAATATTTGTTATAGCTTACTGAACTATGCTGTTTATTGTGTCCTAGTGCATAAAATGAAGTTATTTTAGGTTGTGTTGAAGGGAATGTGGTTCTTTGTCTCTGTGAGGGTGACCAGGACTGGCAGTGCATGTGTGAGGGTGGGTTACGGGCAAGCTGGCAGCAGTCTGGTGGAAGTCTGTGGAGCTGGGGGCTCTTGGTATTACTGTGATTTGGAGGCTTGGCTTGGCTTTCCTTAGTCCTTATGTTTAACAGATGACAGGCTTGCCCTTTATGTACTCTGGCTCCAGTCTCTCAAGTGAAAAACAAAACTCGCAGCAGCCCGTTTTTTGCATGGACTTTGCCATGTATTTACAGCAGTTCTCCCCATGAAATCATCCCTGAGTCATGTGCCATGACTGAAGGACCTTTGGGGCCAGACAGGGCTGCTGACAGCTGGTCAGATTTGGTTGGGGTGAAGCTTCAAAGAGCTTTCCAAAGCAAGCCAATTTATATTTTTTTTTCTTAAATATTTGTTGCTTGCGTTTGGGACCACGCTCTTATCAGACTTGCATACAAGGATCAGATTTGGAAACATCTTGGTGTCTTGTATGCTTGGCTTTTTTGACAAGCTGATGTCACGATCAAAGCAAGGACCTCTTGAATACTGAGCTCTATGACTTGCAGTAGTTATTGCTGGTGCTACATGTCTTTAGTGAGTTGGGAATGTGAGGGCAGAAATAAAGGCAATAAATACAATTTGGGCTTTTATGGATAAAGATGTTACATTAGAATGGCAATAGCCCTGCTGGGTGTCAGTCTGAAGCTGCACCTGTGATATTGCATGAAATCCTGGAAAATGCATCGTTACAAAAATATTGACAAACTGTTGAAAAGGTGAGAGGAGCAACAAAGCAATCAGGGCAGAAGGGACCAAATGATGAGGAAAGATTTTTTTTTTTTTTTTTTGAAAAAGCTAACTGCCGTGTCTGTGACTTTGCTCGAAGATGATTGATTGGAAACACAGCTAAGTTTGAAGGGAGCCTGAACTCCAAAAAGAGAGCGAGTGAGGATAGTTAGGATGGTACAAGAAGGTATAACTAAGAGTGATGGGATGAAATTAAGCAAGAGAAAATTTAAGCTGAATCTTAGGAAAAAATCATTACTGAAATATATTAGGCTGCTGAGTGATTGCCCGTGGGGAGTAGTGCAAACTGCTGCCTGTAGATTGTTTAGCCTGGGCAAAATGCTCTCAAGCGTGCAGCTGAGGAAGCTCCAGATACAGAAGAGTGGAGTATGTGCATTCCTTTGGAGTCTTTAGTGTTTAATGTGTATCACTTACAGGCATGATTTGCTTAATCCTTGAGTTTCAAAGAGGTTTTGTCCACTCAGTCCTGTTGAAACTGATGGGAGTAGAAAAATGGGAGGCATCTATGGATTTTGAGTGGCTGGAGACTGCTGGTATCTTGATGAGGGGTTGAGGACTTCATTTTTCCATAACTACGGGACAACCAAGTCCTAGGGGTCTGGAAAGCCAGAAGTCCTGCTGGTGATGAGGAGGATTCCTTTGTTGTGTGAGGCTTCTGCAGCTCTCACCTTGCATTTGCAGGTGAGAAGACAAACAGAGAATAAGCCTTGAAGGGAACAAGCCTAACCATTTATGTCTTTTTCCTCAGTTAGCAATTTTGCTCCATAACGCTTCTTACTGTTTTTAGAGTTCTGGTTCTGTTTTTATAACTGTTTGAAATAGTTTGAGGGTTTTTTTTTCCCCTCTATTGCTGCCCTCTGCCTTTTATTCTATATATTCACTACTCTCTATCTAAAGAAATTCTGCCTAAATTCCTTGAGGGTCTGACCCTTCCCTTAGCTTTAGTTTATGCTCCTTTGTTCTTGTGTTTGACATTAGCTCAAACAGCCTTGTAAAATCTCATTTCTGTTCCCTTCAGGATTGTGTATTCCTCCATGAAATATTTTCCCCACCCTCCTCTAGCCTGCCTCTACCTGGAGAAGTGCTTCTGTTTTAGTAATGGCTTTGTACAATTGATAGTTGGTGTTTTCAGTTGTTTCTTTCCTTTCTCTATTGTTTCTTTTACATGCTATTGCTCTACACTAAATTTTAATTAAATAATAAGTTTTACTCATTTTTTTGGACGCTCAGTACTCCATTTTATTTCCCTTACATTCTCCTAATTTTTCTCTTTGGCAGTTCAGTATAGAGTTTAACAAACTGTAGGCTATTTGCATCACATTCTGACCTCGGAAACGTATATTCTGGCCTAGATTTGGTGCTGTTTGCAATGGAAGATGTAATCTCTCTTCACTACAAAAATGCTTTGTTGTGTGCTTGATTAACTGAGATGATCTTATGCAAAATTCTGAGTTACAAATTCTGTAAGTGGAAATGGGAAATTAATTTTTGTGAAGTCTGTTAGACTTTATGTTCCTTTGGTAAGAATCGTATTTTTGAGCTGTACATTAGACTAGTTCTGCAAATTGCCCTACTATCTATAATATATTATACATTACATTTAAACCAGAACTTTATCATAAACCATGCTAAGTAGACACACTTGAATTTAAATAAGTATATTGCTGCAGATAGTGTGAAATGAAGAGGAATTTGGAAAGACAAAAGTTGATTGAAGAGGAGAATGAAAATTTGCAGCGAAATATGTTTGCTAGTCATACAGGAAAGCTGGCGGTTTCTGCAAGGCATGTCTCAAAACAGCTCAGGCTGCTTTTCAGAACACAATTTTCCAGTTTCTTTTCCCTGGAGTGTGCCATTAGCTTCAATCTTCCATTAACTTCCTTGGTAACTTCTTAAAAGAACTCTCTAGAGAGGATCTCATCTCTGGAGGATCAAACACCAGATTGATGAAATTGAACAAATGAGTGATCTTACCGGTAGGCAATTTTGCTGTTTGTCTTTTTTATTTCAACTTCAATCAGGGAACAGAAAATCTGTGATTTTTATATTTTACGAAATATGGAATAGGCATTAATCTGAAAAGCTCATGATTAGATTACATGCTATACTGGCCAGGAAGGAAAGAAAGAGAATGTAAGTTTTAGCATTTGTAGTAGGTATTATTCATGAAATGAGATCTTTTACTTTGCAATTCTGACTGTGAACTTTACGTGCTTTCTGGTGTTTGAATCATCTACAAAAGTTTCTCAGAATGAAATGCAAAATTTAACGCAGGATTTCTGTGCAAACGTGAACATTTCTAGAATTGAGCTTTATGGATGATTTAGCTGACATCTTGCATTCGTTCTTCCCTTTATCCAAAGGAAGCACAGCTGGAGACCAACAAAAATGTTTCATCTTTTCAAGCAATATTATCTTAGGCTATTGTACAACGTTTTCTAGCAAATGTTTTCAAGAGATTCCTGCAGTATTTAGTAATGAGCAAAAAAACATTCTTTGTTACCAGCTAAAATGCACCATGGCTTTTTGAATCTTGAATGAGTTTATGGGGTCCAGGGTTCTTGTTGGTGCTGCTCTAACGTGGTTTTCTGAGAAGGCAATGATGTTTTAGAGTAACCTGGCTTCAGGACAGCCTTACTTGAACCAGTGCTGTGACACTTCTCTGGGTGCATTTCTGGGCTCTGTCTTAGCGAAGACACGTCCCCTCTTCTAGGAGCAAAAAAGCACGTATCCGGTTGTTGTGATTGATGGTGAGGATGAAGCAATTGCCATCCTCATGCTTCATGAAGCAGATATCTCCACAAAGCTCTGCCAAAATGGAGCTCTGGAGGCGTTCAAGGCCAGGTGGGATAGGAAGAAGGGCAACATGACCAAGCAGGTGGCAACACTGACCATAGCTGGGGGTTGGAACTAGGTGGTCCTTAAGGTCTCTTCCAACCCCAGCCATTCTATGATGACTCTGAAAAATACCTGCTGCAAAGGAAGGCATATCTTGCATCCAAATGCCATCTTGGAGGGCCTTTCTGGGAGCCGCATGAGGGTTTCTGCGTGCAGCCTGGCCTTGTTTGACACACCAGGCAGTGGTGACAACTTCTGCAGCCAGGAAATGTCCCAGCAGCAGCCCCAGGTTTGGGCCAGATCTCTGGAGACCAGAGCAAAGGCCCCTTGCTCCCTCCAGATCCCGTATTAAAACAAACAAAGCCAGATGGCCAAATATTGTTAAAGCTGTTTTGCTTCCAGACTTCTGCTTTTACGGTATGCTGTCATGATGTGAGGATATGTCAGGGTACCAGGCAGTACAGAGCCTGCCAAAAACCAATGGAGGGCTTTCTGGGTAGAGGAAACCAAACCTGGCACAGATTGTGTTTGGACCATCCATCAGCCATGGTCTCTCTCTTTTTATTTTTTTGACTTGTGTTGTTTAACATTAGAGCACAAGAGCAAACGAACATATGATTGAGCCTTTCCAAATCAGTGATTATCAATCCACTGATTTGTGAATGGCAGTGGTCTATGGGCAAAGCCTGCCCTGATCCTGCAGCACAGGGTATTCCCCTTCCTCTAGCTCACAAAACTCCAGGCAAGAAAAATGTATACAAGCAGACCACAATTAGTAGGACCAAGAGGAGAATGAATGTGCTTACAGGAAATCATAACGTCTTGTATTTCACATGAAGGCAATTGTCATGAGCAAGAAAATTTGTCTCCATATTCTACTTCTTGTTTTTTTAACAGAACTTTTAACTAAAAGGTTTTCTTTGACTTTTACAGCTAGCCAATACAGAGACAAAAAGTAGCTTGACATTCAGTACAAACCATTGGGTTTGGGAAGAAAGGTAAAGAAGTCCCCTGTTTCCAAATAAAATTGTCTGTGTAAGCCATCCATGGAATACAAGGAAATTTCTCTTTGCAAAGATCAGGGAGATCATTGCTGTCAGAGTGTAATTCTTCAAGAAACAGCATATTTATTCTTTTTCACTTCACATGCACAGATCAGAAATATGCTGTCTAGGCTTAAGCTGTGGAAAGTTTCCATTAAAAATGGTTGCAGTGACAAATGAGAGAGTTTGTGAGCTTTTGTTTTACTATTTGAAAATTATCCAGTAGATTTAGATTTCCAACAAAGCTGATTACCTACTCATTATGAGCATATATTCCCGGATTCATGACGGATAGCTGCAGCAAGTATCATTTTTGGTGGGATGGCAGCCATCTCCTTGTACAAAAATTATTATTATTATTATTATTTTTTAATTTGAGAAAGATAAAATTCAGTCTTGGGGTAGGCAGTTGAAACAATAACAGGGACTGACCACCGGCATTCTATCAAAGCCATGAAGAAAAGACTGATTTAGCACGTTTCCAACATTCTCTAGCCTATTTTAGCACTTTAAAGAAAAGAGATGCAAATATGATGGCTTTTATATAGGGCTACGGTTTTGTATTGCAGCTAGAAACCGTGTTTTTATAATATGTATACTGTGTTAGAATCTCATCCCCATGAAGACCTCTGTGCTCCACAATAATAATTTTGGTCTTTATCACTGTGCAGCTATCGCACAGTCCAGGAGCTGAGCTGAGCTCTTGCAATAGCTTAGCTTTTTTTATTGACAATCAGAAAACAAATCTTGGCATTGTGGCAGAGGCTGATCTTCCAGTTTATTGGGCAGTATTCAAGTTGTCTGTACAGCTCCGTAGATATTCTGGAGACTTTACAGACAAATATAAACCCAGCCTTTGCCCCCAAGGAATTTGCACTCAAAATACAAGGTGACAGGAGATGGAAAGAGAAAACCAAGAAGGGCTGGAGAGGAGGGCTAGGAGTAAAACTTCAACTTGTAAAGTAACGTTAACATCAACATTGTGAATACTGAAGTCACTGAAAAGCTGTTGTTTTTGTGGGTTGCATTCTTTTCTTTTTAAATATTCCCTTTCACAGTGATGCTAACAGGTGACTGGTAGGAGACCTTCAGGCAGCAGTTGCTGGAGGTCTGGAGCCACGTGCCAGTACACTCCTCGCAGCGCTCCGTCCCAGACACGCAGCGTGGGCACGAAGCACAGGGCAGCATGTTAGTGTGAGCATCCTGCTGCCGTGTTGCTTTCAGGCAGGAGCACTCATTCTGGGACACACAGCCAAATCTCTTGGTTACCACAACATGTGAAAGAGTTTTCTCTTTATCACGGAATGATTTTGAGTGTATGGTCCAGCGCAGTAGGGCTGCAATCATGTTTATTCTTCACAGAAACTACACAGCTCTCCAAAAGCCTTAGAGATCATCATCCCTTGTTATTGTAGCAGGTATGCATCCTGTAATCTCTCTGTGCTAATTGTTAAGAAAACCTGCCTGGTAGTCCTTCACCGGCAGAATCCCAATTGCCAAGGTAATTAATAGTGTTACAGACTTCAAGGCCATAATGCTCATCAGTTATTAATTAGCAATTCATTTTGCTGAATAAATAATACTTATGATTGATGATGGAACTTGTAATTGGGCACTAGGAGTGTTTCTCAAGGGAACAGCTTCTCCACAAGTATTAACTATGACAGTAACAGCTAAGAAAGCCAGGATCTCGTAAAATCTGCTCCAAAAAGCTGTGATGCAGCCAATGCATTTGCAAGCAGTGTTGAAGCAGAGCTTAAAGATCAGAGCCTTCTCTACAGTAACCAAATGCTATTATTTTTGTCTATTTTGCTAGTATTTTCTTTCCTTTAGGTATTACCTCCTTATAAGCAAGTGTCCTCTATAATTATATGGCATACATTACATTGTCTTTATGGTCTTTCATGTGCATTCTTCACAAATTCAGAAGGTAGTATAATAAAGGAAATACTTTACCAAGCACAATAACTGATGTGACAGGAATTTACTCAGACTAAATCTATTTGAGATTAATAGATGGTGGAAAATCGATGTCATTTTATATTGGTTGACACTATGTTTTGGCATAAATAAAGTTGAGCTTAGCCCTCCACCCCCTGAACGGAAGGAGAAGCTGGCAGAGAAAGCAAATAAGCTGTTAGCTTTAACTGGGTACTCAACAAAGACGACAAGTAGGGGAGGTCAGCTGCTGACCAGATGCTGCCTTCAATTAATATGCCAACCCTAAAAGACATTTATCGCTCAGTTTAGAAGGCAGAGCAGCTGAGTCATAAAAGCAGCCCACAAAACATACTTTAAAGCATTTATAATGGCTAAATTGCTTGAAATAAATTAGCCCTGAAAATAAACATATTTTGTGCAGCCTATGTAAATCCAATTTCTTCTCCCTGCAAATTGCTTGGGTTAAGTGGGAGTCTGCGCTTGACAAGAGCATACATTTGCTTCATTACTCCATGTGGGTTATTTTTTCCTGTGAAAAGGGTTAACAAACTATGAAGTATCATTGCCAACTAAACGAGTCCTGCATCCTTTTAAGAGGGTAAGATGCTGCGGAAGAACAAGTTAAAAAGAAACGCGGAGACTGTGTTGTAATGCTAACAGGCAATTAACAAACTCATGGGTGTTAATTATCTTCATACTGTATCATGTTCAATTAGCTCAGCCCCTGCAACAAAGGCAACCGTGAGCAATTGCTTTGATAGGCGTACAGTACTTCATTTGTAGTTAATCGGTTTAAGCCTTGCAGTTGCTAGGCTACACCGGTCTCCAGAGGTAAAAAGCTGCACAGATGCACTATGTTTAAATGACTACAGAGAACTGTTTAAACTCAAACCATGTATAACTCTTTATTGATTTTTCGCAGAAGATCTCAGATCTGATGATAAGGTTTTGATATATTTTCCTGCTACAGCCAGTTCCTTGGAGTATTGCAGAAAAAAATCTGTCAATATGCTTCTATTATGATCTCTTGATCTGTGGCTATAAAAACCTTTAGCTGCAGCCCTTATTATAAAATAATGGAAGAAGCAATATTTGATTCCCCTCCCTCCCCTGTAATACATGGAGATTTTTTTTCCCCGCTGCCTCTGGAACTAAATTACAGTATGTTCCTTCTGTATTTCTGTGTTAGAATAATACAGAAGAATTTCTAGCACTAATTAATTTGATTGACTCTCAGCAGGAAAGGATCAGCTGTAGCATCATGAACTTTAACAATAACTACCGACTGATGGGCAGTTCACATCAATAACACCATCACTAGCCTCCCTCACCTGTCACCAGGCAGGGAATGAGCAATAACCACCCCCTGCAGATGCACTGCTTAGCACTTTCTGCCCGATTAGCAATTTATAATGGTGATCAAGAAACAGTCAGCGGCAAATCAAGACAACTGTCTGGCTGCCTGTTTAATTGGCCTTGTTTGCTTTTTGATAAATGGCTCGTGACTGCTATAGGCCCCCGTATTTTGACTTTTAATAGGCCACTGTGATTAGACTACCAACAGATACTAGGTCAAAACTGAGGGAAGGTGCAAAAAATGTTAATTAATATCAATAATAGGCAATTATTAGTTAGACAGAAGGACCTACTAGCTGCGTGCTCTAATGACTCAGAGCTAACTTGAAGGGAAACAGTGCCAAATTAGCATAACTGTGTATGCAGGCTGCATGGTGGATCCTAGCAAACATCTGTTATGTGAGCAATTCAAACAGAATTCTTGCTTTTTGCATGATACCCACAAAATCATCCATTCTTTTCGATCATTTCAAGACACTAATGATACCCCAGTGGTTTGTGAACTTGCAGTTGGGCTTTGTGTCAGCCCTTCATTTTGAAAGTTCATTTGTTTCTGAGTTTTTTGAGTTAGTACCTCTCCATATAAAGGTTTCTAATATCTTGCTTAGAAGAACGTAGACTGAGCACCTGCAGTATCTCAGATGTTACTCCCACTAGAAATAACTTTTTTTTCTTTATCACTTTCAGGGAAAAAGATAACAACAACATAAAAACAAACAACAACAATAAAGCTCACAAGCAAACAGTGATGGGCAGTGGAAGATTTGTCTACTGTTGCTGACCATCATATAATGTGATATGAGGGTCATAATTACTACATAAGGAGATGAGACACAGAGGTCTTGCTACATGCTTGTCTACATGTTTGTGGTGTTTTTCAGGATGCTGGGAATGTCACCATTGCAAATACAAAGTGTACAAAGCATGCACAAAGTGGTAGCACATCACTTAAATGTAGCACTTTAAATACACTCTATGTAGAAGGATAACGTCTCTAGATTTCAGGGGACAATTTATTCTTGCAAGCTGAAGCCTTCTGATAGCAGAGGTTAGAGGAGGCTTGTTCAGTGTGTCACCCTTTAAGTAGCTTTATCACATTATTGGTGTAAGTAAAGGTCTGCCTTTCACTGAAATGGTCAGAATTTCCTTTTAACAGGGATATTGATAATATATGCTGTATGATACTGTATTGCCTGTTCTTCTCCTTTCCTTCTGCCCATGCATCTGCATGTGTGTGTTTTGATAAGGAATCAGAGACTGAGAGCCAGTGTCTGGCATGGCTCTGCCATGGGTATTTCTAAGGCAGCTCAAGTCCTCATAATGTGACTTCACTGGTGGTTGTATCACGACAGAAACACACTGATGCTAACAGAGTCGAGCCCTTGTTATCAAGTCCAGTAAACATCTGTGACTGATGGCTCAGGAAAGCGCTGCAAAAGGACTGGTCATGACGGAGGTGAAAAAAAACTCTTGTTAATGGCCACTCCTTTTTTTTTTTTTTTTTTTTAATACATACAACATATGCAGCACCGAGACCAGGTTGATGGACAGTCTAATTTGAACAGAGATTGGCTTTTGAGGCATGCAACACCCAGTTTTTACTGATATGATCTGATATACAACTATTTGGAGCAGGAAATGTTTGTGCAGAGCTATCTTCTGGTGTTTCAAAATCATTATATGACCTATATTCTGAAGTTAACTGCAGGCTCTTGGTAGCTGAGAGCTCACTTCTGGTGACAAGATGAGAGGTATGTTGTTTCAGATGTCTTAAAAACTGTTTGAGAAAGAGAACATTCTCCTGGCACTTCCGTAGGATTCAGGTGTCTGGCTGCTGAGAACCCGCAGTGCTGACTGACAGAGGAGGGAAAATTCTACTTAACAATGCTTCACTTGTCAAAGGAAACTTTGCTGGAGCCTGAACCCCTCCATTCAGAGGAAAATGTGGGGAGACTGAAGGATGTAGGAGAAGACATAGGGTTGCTTGTAGGATTGGGCCAACAGCTCTGTACTACCCTTGTGCAGATGTCCACTTGGGGAAACACTCTTGGCTTCTAACAAATGCAGTTGGCAGGGAGCATAAATACTTATTTTCCTCATTTTTCTCTACTGATTGACCTCTGCTGTTCAGCAGCTTCCTTTGTAGGGTTTTGCAGCTTGGCAAGTAGTGCTATGTGGCCATGTGTCAACCTCTCGGCAGCCGTGAGTCTGCTAGAAGGCAACAGCAGTAGGTGTGGGCACGAATACCTCCATATGTTATGACTGATTTGCAATGTTGCGTTATTTGCAGTAAAACAATGCACAGGGGCCCCAGAGGAGATTATTGTGTAATACAGTGGTGAAAATACCTGTCCCAAAGAATTTAAGAGCTAAACAAACAAGATGGGGAGAGACATTGTTTCCGCTTCCTTGCTGGAAGCAAGAGAAAGGAGAGACAGTGACTGAGGCAGACTTTGTTTGCTTTGCTATCTCCTGAGCTCCAGCCCCAAGTCTTATCTACAGAACTGTCCTCTCAAATACTCAAAAATGTTCCAGTAGGACTTTGAAAAATATTTGTATATGATGCTTAATGGGCACACACATCGCCTACAATCATACCATTTTTTTTTTCTGCTATGACGTCCATAGATTTTCCTTTTTTGATAATATTCATAGCAAATAGAGAATGAAAATTGTGACTCTGAAGAATAGTCTTCCCACTTAGAACCAATTTAGGTCTTTAAGCTGAGGAACAGGACCAATGTGATCCGTCAGAAAATGAAACAGCTAGGTTCCAGGCAGTCATGGCCGCTTTATCTTGCAGGGGAGGTGTTTTACTGTTTGTCACATCACTCATACAACAAGAGAGGTGCTTTGTACTTCTAGCTTTTGAAGACAAAACACACTGTGAGATGCTTATCAGCCTTAAGAATTGTACATGTAAGTACTTAAGTTTTGAAATTTGAATGATGTCAAATGGAAGCATCGTGGAGTTACGTTGAAAAAACAGTCATTTTCATGCTTTAAAAGAGCATTTTTTTCCCCAAAGGCCTTTGTTGTTGTTGTTACATAAATAAAAGGTAAAGGTAAAAGCACAAAGCCTACTACAGAGCATTTATATGCTTCATATTTTTTGACATTGCTTTCAGCTGTGATTGTCAAATTGTTAGAAATATTGCTGTTCAAACAAAATTAATTGAATTTACAACATTTTGATCATTTTGGTACAAGTTCCTCTGTTTTAGTCATAATTCCTTCATATTCTTTTCAGATGAAAAACCCTCCATTATCTACAGTCGAATTTAATTTTTTCTTTATATGAAATATCTTAACTTTAACCTTTTAGGCAGAATTTGTCTGGAAAGTAATTTGCTTAAAATGCAGGAGTTCTGAAATCTTAAGGGCATTTAGCTTCGGCTCAGTTGTCTGTTATCTATTTCTCTTAAGCATTCTTGATAGCTAGAGACTTAAACAGTCATCTGGAGGAAATAAAAACAAAACCAGCCCCCCTTGCCATAGTTTAGGTACCCTGATTGACCTTTCTATTTTCTCATTTATTTTACATAAATTATTTTACTAACCTCATCAGGGAAAGAGTTGTGGAAATCTAAGGTTTATGCAGCATGGAAACATTGCACAGAATCTCATGCACGGTACAACATGTTCTAGTACATAAGGGCCATCATCTGAAAGAGCTCCAGGAGGTTTTCATTTCAGCAGGAGAGAAAAATTTGCCCCAGCTGTTAAGTGTTTTTGCTTTGTTTTGTTTTTCTGGTTCCTTTGAATTATTCAGGTGCTTGGAGAATTGTTTCCTTCAACACAAGTGAGTTGTGCAAGTACAGAGAAGTTGCTTTTGGTCTTCAGTTCTGCCGAAAGTTGAAACAGCCTTTTGCCGGAAGATCACACGTCTGCCCTGAGCTCTCCTCATTTTTCTTCCAGATCAATTCTTGCTCAGTCTCTTCTGAGGCATTTTGGATGGAGATGCTCTCTTTATCACACACAGCCCCAAGAAGTTACTTATAGGTACTGAGTGGCATAGAATCTGTTGTTACATTTTTTTTTTCTGGAAGATTTTTATTTGACACTGTATTCGCTGAGCTCAGGAGGAGATATTTTTCCTATTGGCATGCGAACCTGACAAGAGTAAGGAGGAACTAGCGTGCTGCTGGGAAAACTACTATACACCATGGTCCTTAAAGGTTTTATAGTCTTGCATCACAGAGCAGAAATGACTAAGCAGCCCTTCCAGCCTCAGAGTAGCGCAGAAACTGCTTGTGACATGGAAAGTAATGGCTATTTGTATTGCATGAATTTCCCATATTAAAAGTTGGTTTGAAAGATCTTTGCTTTAGTTTTTATGAAAACACAAACTCGTTATGAAATGCAGCCCCAATTTGTTATTATTTTATTCTAAAGATGTAAGAAGCACCTGAATCCCACAGATTTTATTTGGAAATCTTGTATTCAAATTCTGCTTCATGAATGAGTTTCAAATGTGAAAGCTGCATGAATCATAAATTCCCCATCTACAAGTATACAAGCTTTGCATATCCATGTAAAACATGAAAAACCCTAGAAATTCAAAGTTGTTTTGTCTGTTCTTCTTCTTCTTTTTTTTTTTTGATTAATATCATAAAAGCCCTTTACCTTTTCAAAAGAATATTTCCTCTATTTTTCATGATTTCTTGAGTGATACCTTTACTACTACATACATAAAGTGCAAAATTGTATTGCTACATGTGTATATTTAATACCATTATTAAAATACACGTGGAATTAGTTATTTATGGATTTCATTTTTTATGGCATATGACTTTAAGATTTCCATTTCATTAGTCTTTTATTTTAAATCAATAGAAATCAAATCAGAGTGTTTGAGTCCAGGCTTTGGCAAAAGACATCTCTGTCTCCCCTGCTTGCACAGCCTATACGCTGGCAGCCATTTGCCAATCTGCCTGATAAGCAAATGATGTGAGTCTAGGTAATGATTTTTTTGCACAGATTGTTTTTGGCAAGAGAATCAATCGAAAAATTCCAAAGATGCACAGTAGTATCTTTTTTCTTTTTTATCAAAAAAGCACCTAACCGGGTTCTAGATTCTTAAAAGAGAATCTAGGAAAATGAGTTCTGATTTCCTACATCTGTAATAGACAATTCTTCTTGTATTTTGCCCTGTTTAGTAGGTTTAGTAAGACAAACTCTTCAGGGAAGTAACTTCTACTGATTTTTGCTGTCCTGATATCAGTGCATCTCCCCTTCTGTGCTTGCTGTGTTCTTAATGTTTTTGTCCTGACCATAACTATTAGAAACTTACAAATAATCATGGCACTAGGTGGATATAGACTTCAGTATATTAGGTGTATGACACAGAGATTAAAGCCCAAATCATCTATGCTGTCAGAAGATAAGTTTAGGGCATAGTCGTTGGAATTGGAGATGAGTTGGACTAAAGCTCTCAAAATCCCAGAACAAAATAAGACGGATCTCTGCTGTTCTCAAATTCCTCACATTGAAGACATCTGGAGACTTAATCTTAAAGTTCACGTCAAGTATCTTTTAAGGCATAATCAGTTTTGAAATAATTGTCTTAATCCCAAATACTGTTGGAAAAGAACCCTGAAATTTATATTAGAGCTAATTTCTGGAAAGAGCAGATGATTCTGTACAGTCTGCTTTTTCACACATCTAGGTAATCTGTGCAGTTTGTTACGGATGGAACTACCAAACAGAAAAGTACTGAAAGGAAAATGATCTCTGTTTTAAACGATGGTCTCAGGATTTTATACAGGAATTTGTGATTAAATGTTGTGAAAAGAGCACAGACATCTAGGTGCCACCGACATGGAAAAAAAAAAAAAAGCAGTCAAGAAATGAACCAGGTAGAGGGAAGAAAATTAATGACCTGGAAAATATCTGGAGCTGTGTAGCCCACCGTTGTGTTTTTCCCCCAAAATATGTTACCTCTGTATGATGATTCTGTCATCCTCATGTATAATTAGCATTATTAATAGAAAACCAGCTATAGGAGCAACATCAATATTGCTGACACTTGAGGAGTCATTTTAGCTAGATTAACACAGAAACAATAGCAATTAGGAAGAGGGAGGGCGATGGGGTCAACAGTCGTGCTCAGACTGCTGCTGCTGTGGATGGGGATGCAGAGGATGCATTTAGGAGGAAAGAAAAAATTCTGTTCCCATCTGAGCTCAAATCCTGTAAGACGCATTGAAAACCAAATCCTCCAAGTGTATCCATTTAATCTGTGAGACCAGATACAGGATTAATTTGAATGTACTGCTAATTTACAGATCTCTAGGAACGGGAGTTTCCCGTAGGGAGACACTGCCTGACATGGCGATACTCACACAACTTGCTGTCTGAATGGACTTGAGAGGCTGTACTCCACATAGTCACATTGCACAGAGGCTCAGAACTGTTTTAGATTTATTTTAGACTTGGAGTGAGCAGCATGAGGGCCTGGACGTACTTCTGACTTTTATCTTTGGACTGCCTGTGAGCAGGTGGAGCAGGAGAGCCACCCTGGTGGCTTGGATTAGCTACTCCCTTCTCTTAAGTCAAACTCATTGCTGTCAGAAGGAAAGGTTTGTTATTCAACTTTCTGAAGACTTTCACCCTATCAACCAAAACCTTCAGATTCCTTAATTAAGTCTATTCCTAATTAGGAAGCAAGGGAAGCAGGACAGACTCTCTGAATGTGCAGTTTGATGTGACCGAAGAATAGATGTTGTTCTCAACTAAAACAGCATTTGAATCGCCTGGCACCACTTCTATTCACATGAAAAAAACAGACCTCTAAGACAATGAAAAGACTTCCTGTTTTTCTGAGAGAATAATACTTTCCTGTTGCCCCCCCCCCCCAAAACACATTTCTTCCCTTACCAATTCTGGATCTTGTGTGTTTACATTCCGGCGGAAAATTAAAATTCAGCTACTTCTTGAAACAAAATGCTCACTCGGTGGTTTTTTAATGAAGCTTTTTCAGGATGGATCTCAGATTGAAAATGGAGGCAAATACAGCACCTTCACCGAGCAGCTTGGCAAAGACTGCAGGTCGTCAGGAAAAAATGAAATAAGATTACAAACGTCAATTCCACCACCTTAGAAAACAAATGAGAATGACACTTCACTTTGGTCTTAACTCTTCAATGTTTTACTTATAAATATGCTCAACATAAACAAAATCATTTATCCCATAGAAAAGAGCAAAATGAAAGACAATTATTTTGCTTCCCTCAGTATTTGTATGGTGTTTAAATACGACAACACCTGATGTGGTATGCAAGCCTAGACATAACTGCTAGATAAATAAAACCTAGGCATTGACTTTGCTTACAGGAAAGTCGACTTTTGATATTGCCTTGAGTGAAAAGGTTGTCACTAAGGACTAGGTGATGCCTGATAGGCTCTCACAGGTATAATGGGAGCCCCATACTGCAGAGGTCCAGGGCAGGTGGTATCACTCCTCCCCTTATCCATGGGCCTTCTGTTCCCAGTCTCAGGTAGATCCCTGGCAGATTTTAATGTTACAATGGTTCAGCACTAAGAACAAAGTAAGGCTGTTTATTCCTTTCCTTCCTCTTGCTTTCATTTCCATGGAAGATGACATACTTCTCTCCCTGCCCTGTCTTGAGCAAGACCAGCAGCCAGCAAAATGGGGTAATGTAAAGCTGGTTCTGCAGAGTCTGGCAAAAAGAGATGGTAAAAAATTCAGTATAACTTGAATATGAGCATCTAAGATCAATGCATATTCTTTCTTCTGTGTTTGGTCAAGCATCTTCAGCATGCCATGCTTTCAGGTTGGAATGAGGCAGTAACTCAGGGTTTACTTTCTTCTTCTTTTGTACCTTACCACCATCTTCCACTGCAAGTCATCTCTACTCTAAATAAAAATAAGGATATACTGTATGTTAAGTATATCATAAAACCTGCTGGTACAACCATAATTTGTGCATCCAGCCATAGACTGCGTTTCAAATAATTGTCCTTCACTTGACTCTTTTCACTAGTCAGCCTGTAGCTATGTATTTCCTCAGGAATTGTTCACCACATTAAAAATTACCACACGGTTAACTAATGTTCTGTTTAGCATTTTTGCAAAGAATAATTGACATAGATGCACAATCAATGTTGTCTATACTAACTTAAATTTAGCTGCTTCAGCTCTCATTAATGCAAAAAATTGCATAAAATGCTATATTCTGCTGGTAAAAAGTTTAATAAATGAAGCACAGTTCTGCTTTTCTGTCTTCTATGTTATGCAAAATAAACGAGGATTTGTTCTTTGGGGGGAGTAAGGATTTTTTTTTTTTTTTTGAAGGGGGAGGAAATACTAAAGAAAGCTTTGGAAGAGCCACATACATGACCAAATTTTCAATGAACCTTCCAGGATTTCTTTCTATTTAATATCACTTAGTTGTGAAATTTGAATTACACTCCTTTGTTTTAACAGTTAATCTATTTTAAAACTATAGAAGCTTAATTGTGACATATGAAAGTTCTTATTTAGGGTAGATTTTTAATTTGACTGCTGTCTGCCCTGCTGTGTAAATAGTCTCTTGGGTATGGATTTTTAAGAGTGTGTATTCTCCTTTACATTTCACTGTGTAACAATTCCTCTTTACCCATCCTCTCCATCCTCTGAGCAAGCCAAAAGCAGACAATAGATACATACTAATGGAGCTGTGTACTTGCCATCTGTAAGAGCAGCTGCTCTCCTGCATCTGTACAATATGTTGGAACTGAGAGCTTCACTAATCTGCATAATAAGGAGAAGGCTTATCCCACTCTAGCTAATAATCGCAAGCAATCGATGTACTTCATTCCCTCACTGTAGAACACAACAAAGTTTCAGTATGTTTACATATTCTCCAGATATACAGAGGTCAAGCAAAGGAGTGGACTGCTTATTCTGCCTCGGGGAAAACCAACAAACAAAAAAAAAAAAACAAAGAAAAAAATCCCATTCACAGTCATTTTTGAAACTGTTATCAACAAAATCCAGTGTTGTATTCTTATTTTGCAATTCAAATAGAAAATTAAGTTTCTTAAGAACCAAATTAAAATATCAGTGCATTCAGTCAAGCATAGCTTTTTAGCCTTCTGTGGTATTGACTATTTAGATTTTGTACTGTGACCCCTCTCCCTAACTCTGACCCCTATGAAAATATTAAATTAACCATCACGATTTCCCCACTCTGTGTACACTGAATATAATCCAGCCAGAGAAGCGCTAGTAATTAATTATTTTTTTTGGTTCTAACTCGTCACAGAAGAGCATTTGCAGCTGATTGTACAAATGTCCTTTTCCTAGCTATTGTGCACATGCAAGATGAATTTGATATTCACAGCCATTGTGGAATGGAAATTCTGTCAATGATTCCCATATTGGCAGAAATAGCTGCAGTGCTGTATTACACTGAGGAGGAACAGAGCAAGCAGGAAAATAGGCCAAGAGCAAGCGATAAGCAGTATTTATTTTCATTTCATTTACAACACCAGGATGAGACACATATCTTGTCTCTACCAACATCCTTTAGGCAGCAATGCTGAGAGCAGAACAATGAGAATGATTCCAAGAAGGAAAAAGTAAAACGTGAAGGCAAGAGAGTATCTGCATTCCTGTTACAAACGCATCAGAATAAAAGCTATTCCTGGATTTCTCAGAAGCAAGTTGCAGTTGTATGTTTTGTAATATTGACAACTTACTCTAGGTGAAACGCAAGAGATGATTCTGAAATAAAATGGAAGGAAGGAGAGTGCACAGCGCTAGGTCAGCATCACTCCACCCTTAGCCCATTTCCCTGATGGAAGCGGCGTCCACAAGTGGCCAGCCCGCCTCTTTCCCTCCTGCAGGAGCATCCCAGAGGTGCTCATGGGGCTTCCCCGAAAATCCCCTGCTCTAACATATTGCATGTGATTAAAAATTGGTTCAAGAACAGGGCCTGCAATAATCTGCTAGCAAAGCCTACAGGTAACAAGGTCATACTGAAATACGTCTAGATGTAGAGCTGAAAGTAAAACAAACAAAACTTCCTGAATAAGGTGTTTTGGTACAGTGCATGCTAGGCAAACCAGTCAGCTGGCCATGCGGGGGACCTTGCGCGATGTATGCTGCAACAGACACTAAAGGGCACTGTTATTGAAGATCCGTTTTAAGTTAGTGTATAATAAGAAGATCTTACTTTTTAAGAAAGAAACTAACAAAGTACAGGAATAGTGTGACCGTTCATCCATCCTCTGACTTGGATGTAGCTAGTATTTTAAACCATGCTTGCTCTTCATTACCTGATTCTTTTTTTTTTTCAGTTCGTGTTTGGAAAAATGCATGGCTAGCAGCACAGTAAAGAAATGTGCTTTTCATATGCGTCTTGTAAACTATGCGTGGTAGGAAACAAAAGATTTTAAATACTTAATGACAAAATATCTAAGCAGGGTGCCCTCTGGAAAACCACATGGGAAATGTGAAAAGCTTGTGTGCAAGTGTGCTGTATACTTCTACCTATACCTGAGTAGCATTTCAGCTTCAACAGAGTCGAGGTTCTGTGACTGGGTGCAGCTGTGGCTGTGCTGTTTGCCAGTCTCAGCGTGGGCTCCCCTTTGGTTAGCTCTCTCTGAATTTCAGTTGTCAAAGTGTCTTCTCTTATAAACCAGGTATATATGTCCCAACTAGACTAGAATCTCTTATGTTAAGATCTATACATTATATCTTCTAGTAATCCCAAAAGTCCAGGCCTAGCCACGAATATTTGGTAATAGTGTTGGTAATTCTGGAGTAACATCATACCTGGGAGAAGTTTTGTATTTGTGAGCGTGCAGTCAGTAGACACACAGAAAAAAGGGGAGGCAAGGCTGAATTGCTCATGACGAAAAGGGAATTTTCTGAAGAGAATCAATGAGTATCCAGGCTCTGGTTCCGGAATTCACGCAGGCAGCCCCAGTGTTCCCCATCTGTGTCTGTGGGCATACAACAACTGCTTGAACAGAACTTAGGGGAAGACATTAATTTATGTTATTTTTTCTGAATCTAGGATTTTGAGATGTTCTGAATATGTGAGGCATTTCATTTGTAGTATTACAGCTTAATGCTGTATTGCTTGTTATCCTATAGCCATTAATATCACAAAGTAGCATTAGACTGACTTTTTATTTTTTTTTAAACATTTTGGTCTGTTTTCACACTCTGAGCTCTACAGAGTGGAAGGAAGCTTGTGAGAAATGTCAGACCCCAAGGATTTGGAGGTAAAGTCAGATACAACTGCCCTCCCTTTCACTGTGGTCAGCCAGGCTCTTTGCTCACATCGCACTTAAAAAGGAAACAGAGGCTCTAATGGGGGAAAATCAACACAAACCAGTGACATCCCCAGATGTCCACTCTCCATTCGGTGGCTGACAAATGTGCAGCAGATGGTATGAGTGCTCCCGGATGTATTTACGGATCAATGTGAGAGTACGTAAATAAATATCCAACAACAAATGCAAGCCACCTACCTTACTGCCAGTGCCTTGGTGACACTAATGAGGCTGGCCTGGCTGGAAACATGGAGGAAAATTAAATGTACTATTTTTAAATTTACCTGCATTGGTGCACTGAAGGGAAATGCCAAATTCCCCGTTGAGCTGCCTGTATCTTAGGACAAGCCCCTTTCACTCCTAAAGAGAAATTCAGAGGAGCAGGTGCATTAATCAGATTATTGTCACCTTCTCTGCAGGTGCAGAGATCCTGCCCTAGTTCAAGGTAGGATCTAACCTCTTCCATCCTTCCAAGACTGAAAGCCTTGCTGCACCCCGTGGGATGACTCGTGGCCATCGGTTGCTGGTTGTTTTCTCTCTGCAGTGAGTTCTCCTTCATTATTGAAAAGACTTAAGAAGAAGACGAAAACATGTCTGGCTTTTTATTTCCCTACATGACGTTACCGGTGGTCTCACTGAAGCGTTAGTGGGAGTCTGACCACGTTACCCTGTAAAAATGAGGGGGCAGCTGAGGCTGCAGGGTATCCCCAGGGCACTGGGCTATGCCCTGGACCCTTGTCACCATGTCCTTCCTGGCTGTGCCAGGTGTCTGAAGCAGAGGGAGAGCTAATTTATCAGAGCAAAGGGCTTCACAGGTTTTGTGGTTCGCAGAAGGTTTGCTATCCCCCAAGGCTAATCAAACAGGATGAAAAAAATCAGTACAACATTTTCCAGTGGTATAATTATAATGGCCATCATTATGATGTGCTCTATAAACAAAAGTTGGCACCACGTGTCTGCCACTAAAAGAGCTCATAATCTAAAAGAAGTGTTCTTTCTGAGGCTTCCAGGTGTGCAGAAGTAGTGCAGGTATTCCCTCACTTCCCATAAAATGGACCAGCTGGACTCAACTTCTGCTTGGGTTTGGTGCTGAAGTTAAGTGTGTCTCCTCTAAAAACAATCACACATGCGCTCATATGTGTCAGTGCAAAGCCTGTTACTTGTGAGATGTTTCACAGCTGTGAAACACTTCACTGAAGGCTGTTAGAAACATTATTTTCTGGAAAATTTGGGTTAAAATTTTTGCCCAGTGAAGTCAATGACAACAGCCTCCTCAGACTAACAACAAATGTCTGGATGAAGGAATGCTTTGAAGTTGCATAGCTACCAGCTAACCACCAGGTGCCTTTAGAAACGGTCTTCCCCAACAAGCATTTGTTAACCCAGCCATTTTTTCCATTTGTAAGTATTTTTGTGGCTAGGTAAAATGGGAACATCCTAACTTCCTCAGTTTCTCTGAGGCCAGGACTGTTCCTGTGATTCCTCAGCACCTCAACAGGAAGATGTTACCAGGTTATCAATTCATAGCATCTATATTTTAATATCAATATATCTATACATTTGGCCTACTTTTAATTGTAGTACTGAGGTGAGCAGCATGAGAGCTGCTTTCAGAATTCATCTAGGAGGTTTCCAGAGCTGGAGGAACCATTACTGTCTGTGGGAGTTTGATTCATTACCTCCACTGTTAAAAATTAGCACCATTTGTCCATTTTAAAATTGTTTGCCTTTAAATTCCAGCTCTTGTCTGGTTCTTAATAACGCCAACACAATGAATTCTATATAGTTACGAAAATATTGATTTTAACATGCTTTGAAGCAATGGATGTTCTTAAAAACACAGCCACGCAGCAGCGACCAGCACTTGAGGCAAATGGAGTCAGGGGAGTTTTTGCACTCAAATTTACTGGATTCAGGATTATGTCCTTCTGCTCACAGGCACCAGGAGGCTAAACCTTTGTTGGACAGTTATGGTGTTTCCTCTGATGAATATATTGGTTGAAAGACTCACTTTTCATGAGCTTGCTTGCACAATTTACGTTTTGTATTGCATGCAAAGAAGTTATAGACCTGCGCTCTGGACCTGAAGTCTAAACAGGGCCCAGAATCACCAAATCCTACTGTAGAATCGGTGATTGGAAGGCTCAGATACCTTCTCTTTCTTGGTATTTGATGTTTTTCTGTAATCTTTCTGGAATAAGAGATTTGCACTGACAAAAGAACAATGTTTCCTAAAAGATGCCTTGCCTCCTGGTGGTTCTTCCTTTCCAGAGTTAAATGTACCCTTTGCCTTTTTCTGTTTGCCATCCTGCTAACTCCTTTCTCTATTACAGTCTTGCATGCACAGATTTTCTTCTTTTTGTGTTGGCAGTCGTGGTAATTCTGTGATTTTGGTCACTTCTACTAAAACTCTTTTGCAGGAGGGCTTTTCTTCCATTTAAGATGCTCTCCTTGACTTTCTGGCTGACATTTTTATTCTAGCCGGCAAAACTGAAATGTGCATGTCCAGCACTATGCACACTGGCTTTGCTACTTGTCACTTATTTGGGAAGTTAGAGAAATGACACTGATTTTGGAACAAGAAAATCCAATTGTTTAATTGTGACTTTGTCGCTGGGTCTTTTTGGTGATGTGCAGCCAAAGACATAATTGCAGCTCAAGAAGTTGTACCCAAAGTTCGTAGGGGAGGCAACAGCACCTTTGCAGGGCCCTGGACGGATCACACAGCTCTCACCCTCAGCATGTTGCTGGCCCTTGCTGGCACAGCAACCAGGTGCTCAGCAGAGGTGTAGCCACAGGCACGGTGATCCTGGGTGGCAGCATTTGTTGCTCAGTTTCCATTTCTCCATTTGCCAAATGAGAGTATAGACACTTTGTCTTACAAGTAGTGTGGAGTTAGGGACTGAAGTAACACAGTGCTCTGGATTTATGAAGTGCCAATCCATAACAGTCTGTCGCTAATAGAAGTTTGCATTTGCAAAAAATCTACTTCTTACAAAGATTAAGTCAATTTCTTGTAACTGATACATTTTGTATAAGGGCTTTTGTATAAGGAGGACTACCATGGAAATGTGTGTACTGTTAAAACCTCTCTACTGGTTCAATAAGAATGTTTTTCAAAAAGTGATATGGATATGAACCATAAAATGTATCTATATATCCAGCTATCCGGACATAATCTTCATCCTATAATTCCTATTTTATTCCTATTAGTAACAATCAGAAGCATTCACGGTTTCTCTTACCGGCAGTATTGGTGCAATATGTTGAGGAGAGCACATGTTGGGCTCAAGGAAGCCTCCCCATGTCCAGACGTGCAGAGGTGCCTGCACGAAAGCCAGCTCACAGCAGTGAACATACTGTGTGGAGTGCAGAAGGTGTTATGGGACAGAGCTGCGTGCACGCAGGGCTTTGCAGCCAGCATGAGCTATTTTGCTCTCGACTCCTGACATTCGGATCTAGATTGTGACAGGTATGAAGCTAGCACCAAGACATTTACACAATAATGGTGTGGAGTAAATGCATCATCCACTGCTGGTTCTGTGCTGAAAAAATGACTCCAGATGCACTCCAGATGTCCTGACACTTCTTGTACAAAAGCCTAATTACTTGTACCCTATATAAGAAAATAGCATTTGGTGTTCAATACTGTTTTTAAAATGTAAGAAAACAAATGAATGCAATTACATACTAATTAGTCTGATATTACCAAAACTAAACAACTACTGAAAAGAAATCTCATATTTGTCGATGTGCATAGGTCACTCTGAAAGTAATGCCTCCCATTTATTTCCATAGAAACTACAACAAATACAAAGAGCACAATAAGACTGTTTGATAGAACAAAGTCTCAGCTACAAAATGCTGTGTTTCAACATAGTCACCATCGTAAAGACTTAAAATTATTGCTAATGTCAAATTAGATTTTAAAATGTGGTGGGTCTTCTGCCTATAAATGCAATGGACCATTTTTTCCCTCGTTTACATCATTACCATGCCAGCTGATTTAAATCATGTTCCCCCTTTTAGTCTATGACGTTGCAGCGATGCCATTTCACACATCTAAGTGGGAGCAGATTTTGCTTGAATAAGCCTATTAAAAAAATTCCTTGTTTTTGTTGTACCGTTGTACACTGTGTGTGACAGCACAGCAGGTGGCTGTATCGAGGTGAACTCTAATTAATTCAAATCAAAAAGTGAGACTCAGCTAACAAGCTCTACAATTAGCGAATTACATCAAGTGTATGCAAGCATCTATCAGCAAGTGGCTGACTGGCCACCGGTGTCCTTGTGGTAGATCCAGCCAATGTGTTATTCATGACTACAGTGAGTGCTTATCCTCTTAAACCAATGGGAGCTTTGTGGGTAGCAACCCACCACAGCCACCATTGCATGGCCATGACTCGTAAGCCTTCCTGTCCCAAAGGGGAAAAATGCCATTGGGAGCCGGGAGCGGTTCGTCCTATCACTGTCACCGCCCGCTTCAGTATGGAACGAAATAACACACGAGAATATGGGATAAAATGGGTGGTCTCCTTCATTCCGGTTAGGGAGTCTGGAGCTGCGTAATGTATGTATGAACAGTGCAGCCTTACGCCTGCTTTTAAAAGCTGTGCTGCAAGCATTTCACTGTGCTTTTCAAAGTAGCTATAAAACATAGGAAAGGCTTAGGGGAAAAAGATTCTGCTCCCACGGTAAATCAAAAGTGAGCAGACAAAGGTCAAAATACCAAAAGCCACAAGAACATTAACACTTAGGATATAAAGATTTCCTAAGAAACTAATGCTTGCTCTTTCCCCAGATAACGCAGACACCTTATCTTTGGGAGTTTACAAAATGGAGCCAAGCTATACAAGTAACCACTTAACTAAACCGAGGCCTGGATCTTTTAGCAGTCTGCAGTCATTAAAGTTCTCAGAAAGTCTCCCAGGAGCCAATGTGCTCGCTTAAGTATATGCTGTAAAAGGTCCCTGAGATTTACAAGGAACCGCTCCATGCTAAGCTAGGCACCATCTGATAAACAAGCAATTTTAGCTTCAGGCTAAATGATGCTCTTTGAGGCTTTGATTTACAAGGCTGCCGATGATATATTTGTAGTTCTAGGGTTGGTTCTGTTGTGGACCTGCTGTGATTGCTCATCCATGAACCAAGTTAGGGCTCAGATCTTCAACCAGGAGGTCAGAAAATTGTCAGCGGAGTAAGAAATGTTTGATAAGGTTTATTTAGATGCTAACAGCATTAAAAAAAATGAAATTAAGCAAACAGCAGTGAACAATTCTTAAGCTTTCTAGGGAGCAAGAGGTTCCCCCCCCCCCTTTTTTTTTAATATTAATTTAAAATGTATTTTGAGTCAAAAAGATACAAGAGTAAGTCAAAAATGGACTTTCTGGACTAATTTTACTTTCATTAGGCTATCTTTTGAAAAGAGAAGTGCACGTAGTTTGAAATTTTAAAATAGAAAATGCTAACTTAGAGTTTATGAAATTTCTCAGATCTGTTATACTTCTCCCCAACATCTGAAAAACAGCTTGGAAATAAACAACACGAGAGAATTCATATAAACTTCAGAAATTTAGATTAAAAACACAAACAGCCTTAGGGGAAGGAAAGTAGAACCCAGCATTTCAGGAATGTGTTGCTTTCATAATTTTTTCACTGATCCGAGACCTGTGGGCCCAAACCTGCACACTGCTGAGTACCTCCTGAAAAGTGGTGAGTAGTCTCAACTGCTACTTAAAGCAGAGATTTTTTAGAAGATCCTCTAACTTCTAACAGAAATATACAATCTGTGGAATAATAAAAAAAAATGTGATGTTAACCTTGGCGCTACAAATCTTCGTTTTTTATTTTTTTTCTTTTTTTTACTCTAGAAAAAAAAACGAGTTACAGAGATCAAGCCTTGTGAAAGGTAGTATAAACACAAAAGCTTTAGTTAAGGACAAATATGGCATTAATTTATTGCTTTTAAACAGAACTTGTGTTTTCTGGAGTTCAGAAATTTTCTGTAACACTAACAGTTGAGCCTGTTTAATTAATGTCACTGTAAATTGCTGGAAAATGTTTTTTTATTATCTCAAAAGGTTTAGACAATTTAAAAATGTATATTTAAATTTTTGCCTTTTTTCTAGATGGCTTTTCAAATTTAAAGCTTATATTTTTGGAAACTCTTGATATAATTATTTCCAAAAATGCTTCAGTTTTAAAGAGTGGTTTGCAAAAAGCCTTCTGAATATCCAGTTTTGTTTCCCTTCTCCACCCATCCATATTTGTCTCCTTTAAACACTTCGTCCTTTGAGCTCTCTGCTTTGCAAGTGTCACACGCTGTGTATTCCACCGCCCTGGCTTCTTGCAAAGTTTAACTGAATTCCTCTGGAGGTTTAGGAAATCACTGTGATTTCGTAACACAGAGAAGGCATTTGTTGAACACTCGTATGACTGAAAGACAACAGCACATTGTTTCTGAGAGCAGCTGGGACTCGGCAAAAGGGACTGCAGCCAGATGTACCAGGGCTTGCTATCTGAGCGAGAGTCTGTAACAAAAAGTCTGCATTTTTAGCAAATACTGTACAAAGAGTGTGTGTGGTGGTCGAGACATGCAGATAATATAATCCTGTGCTGTGTGATGTGACATCACCTTGCTCGTGATGTGACAGTGACTTTGCGAAGGGCCATATTTAATGTTTGGAAATTGTTAAAACTGCAGCTGTGGCCACAGCTGCTTGTGTGGCAGTGGGGTGACAGTGGCGGGCAGCAGCACTGCCTGCTCTGCCCCAGCACAGCTCGGCACTGCTGAGTCCTGCATCCTCTGCATGTACAGCGATGCACACCGAGCTGCGTCCAGAGCCTGGTAATGCTGATGTCCCGGGGGAGACTTCTACTTCACAAAGCTCTCTACTTTTAATAGCATCAGGAAAATGACTTTTAATTGAGACAACCCTGATGCTGTGCACTGGCTGCCTTCCAGTGGGAGCGCTGAGGGCATGAATGGGACTTACAGATCTGCAATGAATGCTGTGTATATATGTCTGTTAGACATATGGTGTACGTGAAGTATGGTATCAGGGTTCACTTAGCAACGTAGGAGGTTACTTCCAAGGAGTCTGATTTCTGAAGCAGTTCATAAGTACAGTACTGGTGGGTTTTTAATTTGGTTTCAAGCCTTTATATAGAATTAAACATTAATAAGAAAAATGCCAGTAGAAAAAGAAATGGCTTCTAAAACACAGCTTTTATCATCACCATTTTTTACCTGCCCTTTTATTGAGAGGATCTCAGTGAGATAAGGTTACCTAAGAGCATGGTACGTGGGACGTGAATTTCTGTGTGAAGGGGTGAGAGCTGGAAGGCCTGCAGGGACATGTTGCGTGCAGAGCACGCTGGGTATGGGCCTGCTGCACAGGCTGGAGGCTGGCTCCTGCGTGGCCTGGCCCAGCCTGGCCCAGGCCCTGGCACCAGTGAGCAGTGGAGTCAGCAGGCGGGACTCAAAGCACGCGGCCAGCAGTTGCCAGAATAATGAGGACTATGGGCCTGAGCTTTTGGATTTTTCGTGTGCTGCCAAAATAGAAAATAGCCTCTTCTGTGGTGTGTCTGTGTGCAACAGGGAGCTGGTTGTAGCTTCCCACATCCCACTGATGCTGTTGGGACCTCTGTGCAGTGAGGTGGAAGCGGGTGCTTTGTGGAAGTTTGGATTTGCAGCTGGTTAAAACTAGAACCACTACAGGGAGCAACTTGGTGTGAGAGCTCACAGATGGCTGTGTGTGGTATTTCCCAGGCAAAGACCACAGACACTTGGACAGCTCATTGCCCCAGCTAGTTGTACCAATGGCCACCCAAACCCATATTTATATGTTGCCTTCCCACTGAATGCCTCTGTCTAGTCTCGGGGCATTAGGCCGACAACCCAAAGAAAGTTGTTTCTGCCCTGCTCTGCTCCTGGGGCTTTTCTCACCCCTGGAGTGTGGGCTTTGAGACCCTCCACCCTCGTCTTGGTTGTCAAGGTCAGATGAATGTGGAATCTGTATCCTCATGAATATCATTATGCCCCAGAATTTTCCCAAATTCTGAATGCTGGGACCTTTTCCGGTCCTTTGCAAGGCTACTCATCTTGAAAAATCAAATAAATTGGTAAATCTCCATTCCAATTCCAGAAGATAGAGTCTAGGCAGCTCACAAAAATGTGAAAATATGCAAAGTAAACAGATTGCTTCTGACAGTAACAACCCTGCGATTGCATAAAGCATCATCAAATTGCAACATGCACGTATTAAGCTTTGAGAACAACTGAATTCACAGTGACACATTCTCTCCTCTTGAATTCATTATCACACCTGCTCAGCTTGGAGATTTGCAGTATCGTACCTCGTTCTCAAAGGTGGCCTCCAAAGGAGCTCTGTATTATCAAGGTAATCTCATTTAGGTTCAATTTTCTGAAGTTCTTTGAGAGGAGAATTGTAGCGAGGGCAGGGCAAGAGCGTGCCAAATAGAAGGAAGTGCATTTAAGCCCATATTTTGGTGCTGCCATCTGGAAGATGCCCATAGCAAATCCATAAGAGGCACTGAAAGGAGCCACTGAAAGGACGTGTGCTGCAGTGCCCTTACACCCTGCTATGATCAGCTTTGCTGATCTGCATATCCATTTCGCTTTGAGATTTACAACAGCTAGCCTTATTTAGTAGAAATTCTTAGGGAAAATGAAACAAAACAAAAACAAACCTAATTATCTCTTTCATTGGGCAAATGGTAATAACGACTCACCAGAAAAGAAACTTTTTAAAATGAGAGAAATAAATACTTCTCGACATTAAAGCTAGGCTGTCATCCCCCTAATAAACACCCCAGTAAATTTTCGTTCAAGTGCAAAGAAGTACATACATCATGAGAATGACACAGTCTTGACTCTGGCCATTCTGCTGGGGACTCTTTAAATCAACATGCTAATGGAAACTCTTATAGACATTTTTAACAGTCTAATATATTATCAGAATGTAGAATTTTCAAGTATTTTTAATTGATATGGCTTCTGTTTGTTCTACTGGATAGTCTATTAAAACATTTTTCCACTTACTCTAAGAAAATATGCATGTGCAGACTTGCATTTGGAGCTGGTCAGTAGATACCATTAATGTATATATAAATAATTTTTATGGTTGCCTTTTCCAGAAGTAGTTCTTATTGTTGTGTTTAGAATCCAAGAGCTCTGCTGTAATAATATTTATTTAAGGTCAGAATTAAGGTTATGCTGTGATATGATACATTCTCTATAAAGCACATGTGCTAGAGCAGCACACAATTTATTATGTATTTACATTCATTTCCTTGATTTTATGTAATTGATACTTGAAAATGAGACAGTTGATTCTGTATTTATGAAAAATAAGCTGCTGAAGGGTTTTCATTTTTGTTTGTTTGGCGTCATTCTAATGTGTTTATTTACAGAATTCATTTCCTTAGCTCTCATGGATGCGCTAAATTACATCTTCCAATAAGAAAATTACTTCCTCTGAGGAGAGGCACCACGCTGCCACAGCAGGCGGCTGCAGCGCAGCCACAGCTGATGATGGCTGCAGACTGATGGATCTCCCCAGGCCCTGCAGAAGGCGCTTGGCAGAGGGCTCCTGGGCAGTCAACCTGTGCCCGATCTAAGATGCGAAATAAACTTGGCCCATGGTGCAGGTAGGGATAGTAGCATGACATCAGGCAAGAACGAGCATTTCGTTCCCTTCTCCCCTGTTCACTCCTTGCCACAAAGAGACGCTGAGTGCCTCTTCTGGGTGCTAGCAATAGACAGACAAAGAGATCCAGGTATATTTTGGTAAGGATCAAGGAATATAACTGGTCTGTTCTCGTCTGCCACTAATTGTACATGATAAATCATCAGGGCTTTCTGTCAATAAAAATATTTTGCCACAAATGTGCTTGATAATTGTGTCCTGAGATATGTTTCCAGTTAACTGTGCCAGAGGACAGCTCAGATACCCACAGACAAATGAGACTTGCATTCATTACAGCATTCCTGCTCCTATTAGCATTCAAGAGGCTTTTCTGCAACGTACTCAGTGTACTCACTGGGTCTGCAGTGAACTGCTTTAGTCCATGATTTAAAAGATTATCAGCAATAATTGCATTTTTAAAGCAATAACACTTCAGTAAAAAGACAAAGACCAATTCAAAGAGGATGCTGCACATAGTGTGGACTATATTTTGAGACTATTCCTTCTTACATAAATGTTTCTTTTACCTTTGGGCCAACTGTAATTTCGTGGCAGTGCAGGTCTGCTACAACATAACAAAGTTAATTGGGCATTTAGCTCTATTTAACAATACTTTAGAAGCAAACATGTACCCGTATGACTTCACACAAGCTTTCTCATACTGAATGACTTGCTCATGCCCTCCAAGTGCCAACGTGTGCAGGAAAAGTTCCCAGGCACACCCTTAAGAACCAGGCATAGCCCTGTGCTGGGTGCCAAGTGGAGCTCCAGTGCCCAGCTGCAGGCAGGATGTGCAGCCCCAGGGAGGCTGGCAAGAGGGTTGGGGGGGGTGCCCACATCAGGAGCCATATCAGGGCTGGGAGGGGCCAGGGGATGGTTTAGCTCAGCTCAGCGTTGGTTTTGTTCTGCAGGTGAGGGGTCTGTGTTTTTGTGCTGATTTCCAGGTATTTGCTTGTTTTCAAGGCTTCCAGGTTTGCTGTGATGATGAGGAGTGTTTTAATATGGGGTTGGGGTCAGTGCTCTTCTAGCTCTGTTAGAATTGAAGGTCTTTGTCTCCTGTGGAGTTTCTGGAACAGGTAAGAACCTGTACTTTTCCCCCTGGTGGCTGTCTCACCTTGCTTTCTATCCATAACTGGTTTGATTCGTAGCGTTTGTGTGTTGTTACGTATAACTTTCTCAGTACGCTCTTCCTCTCATTGTAGAGATAGGAGGTGTTGTCAGAATATTGCCTGAATGCCAAAGAAGTTAGGATAAGGCTTGATTGGTAAAGTCCCATGAAATAAAACTCAGTAAAGAAAACCCTGAAGTAGTTGTGTGCAATAAGAGTGTCTGTGGAAGCCAGCACAGCTGACCTAACTGGTGGCCTTTATAAGGGAAACCCCATCTGTTTTCTTGCTGGTTTAAGTTTACAGTTTTTTGTTGTTGTTGTTGTTTGTAGGTTCAATTCTAAGTTACCTGGGACTATCATAAGAGCTTCTCTGTTTGTCTGTGCCTATGTTGAATTTTCTGCCAGCTTGGTAGATGATTGCTGATGCAGCTGTGCCACTACAGGCAAGGAAAGCCGCAGCTGGTGTTGATGAAGTTGATGTGGATTCAAGCAGGAGATTAAGTCTGCTGGTGACCATGGCTGCTGCTTTTATCTTTGCTTCGAGTTTGTGCTAAACTGTCTGTGAGGGCACTTGGCTGCTACTTGCTGTAATCCAGAGAAATCCCTGAGTAGGTGAAGGCTAAACCTTGTCACTGGGTAACAGAATGTTTCAAAGAAGTCAATCTCTCTAATGGAGGGAGTGAAAGGACTGTGTTGCCTTTTTTCCCCTGCTATCACATGCTACTGTTATTTTGGAATTTTATTAATATTTTTTTTAATCCTAGGAGACCATCATGAAGAAGGCAAATGAGAAAGCACTTACGTCAGGTGACATAAAACTCGTGCTTGACTACCAGGGAAGCGAGTGTGGTGAGTAACATATCCTGAATTTTTCTATCTTGTGTTTACTTATGTTTTCTGTGGTAAAGTATGCAAAAATAAGTTAAATGCATCTGCCAGTCATGAATGCATAATTAAAAAGAAAGGGTCTCAGGGAAGCCTTTTGATTATTATTCAATAACTATTGAAGCTTATGTTCATGTTGTTTAAAAAAAAAAAAAAAAAAAAGCCTAAAACCATCCCCAATGTAAAGTTAAAACTGTGGTCCTGCAAAGGTATTTGGATGTATCATTTAAAAGAAAAAAAAAATCAAACGGGAAGAAAAAACCTGAATAAAATGGAGAAGTTAGCAGAGGGGGTAAACAGAAAAAATAAAAACATGAAAAAAAATAAACCAAACCAAATATGAAAGGAAAGAAAACAGAAACGTTATAAAAATTAAATGATGGTCAAAAAGAATATTAAAAGCAGAGCTGTCTTAACTATTGCTACAGATGAGCACTGAATTATAATGTGTTTAAGTCCAGATTTTCCATAGAGTAAACTCAGATCAACGACAGCAGAGCTCCCTTTGAAGTGGCACTGGAGTTGGGGTTTGGGGAAGTTTTCCAGTCTCTTTTTGTGCTGCCTTGCTAGTGGGAATGGGTTCTGCTACGAGGCTTAGGTGCGTTTGACTGAAGCTGGAGAGAGTTGCGCAATGGGTATCTTGAGCAAAAATTTCCCTCTTATTCATTGAGGCATGTTAGGGTGGAGATGGGAAACAAAAAAGTGATATTCACAGAATGCCTGGGGAAATTGTATGAATTCTTAACTGGAAATATTGGATAATGCAAGGCTGAGTGCACTCCTGTGATACTAAGGAATTAGTGATAGGACTCAGTAGGTCAGATTGATGGTTGAACTTGATGATATTGAAAGTCTTTATCCAACATAAATGATTTTATGATTCTGTATTTTGGCCTTTCTCTTCATGTTACAACTATGCTATCTTTATTTATGAGGAATGCAAAATTAATGGGCTGTTGAAAACCAAATATATATGTGGTTCCTCTGCTGAAATAAGAAAGCTTAATACTGCTTTGGAATACTTTGAGAGGCAAGGGGAGAATTTCACTGTAGCTCTTAGAATGGAGTTTTCTAGTTCTTTTAAAAGTTTGGCTCTTCTGACATTATTTAGTCTGTTTAGCAGTAGGAAGGCGGATTGTCTCCTTTGGAAAAAAATGAGAAAAGTGTATGCCTGCCCTGGTCTTTATGAATAATCAGCTTTAATCATAGAATGGCTTAGGTTGTAAGGGACCTTCAAGACCATTCAGCCCCAACTCCCCAGCTGTGGACACGGGTGGCACTCACCAGCTCAGGCTGCCCAGGGCCGCATCCAGCCTGGCCTTGAACACCTCCAGGGTGTTCACTCCACCGCTCTCTGAGCAGCTGAGCCTGTGCCTCACCACCTCTTGAGTACAGAATTTTTCTGATATCTAATGAATTGATTGGAGAGCTTACGTCAGCAGAGGAGGTGATGATGTTTTAATATTAGCTCTGCTAAGGTTGCTGTTTGGTTTCTTCTTTGCTCGAATGAAAAATCTGAGAAGGTGCTTAAATAATGCAGAGAAATAGTATTAATCTGCAAGTGTGATGGATGGCTTTTGAGCAGGAAAGATCTTAGTTCCCAGTTCTGTTTTTGTTGAAAAGTTTATCAGCAAGAGATACCTCAGACCCTGTGCTCTGTTCATATTAATCCTATCCCTGGCGAAGTCTGTGTAAGTAGTGTTATCAGTTTCAAATCTTTGGTCAGAACCTGTTGGTCCTCATCTCCATTTTCTGATGAATTTAGGAGAAGTTGCCTGAAAGCCTTTAGATGTACTTGCAAATAAATTTTTTCTCCTCCATACAAATTCTTTGTAGCCTTAATGGGCAAGGCAGAAACTAAAGAAGAAGAGCAGGGAATCTGATGTCTTTCATAGGGCAGAACCACATTTAGAGGGAGATGCAGCAGGGCAGATGGAGCTCTGTAGCAAAGGAGCTTGATAAACCTGGCTTCCTCAAGCCTCACAGCTGGATGTTGGGTCGTACTGCCAGGACACAACAGCTACGTCCTCACAGTGGACACTGACGGATGCAGAGAGTCAGCCCTGCAGCTACTGTGCATCCGATTAATGTTAACAATGTTAAATGCTAATACTGTGCTGTGGTTACTGCTCCAAAACACTTCCAGTTTCGAGTATCTGGGAACAACATGTACGTTGTTATGGATAATAATCAGGAAAGGGGGATAATTTTCAGATACCTGATGGGAAACTATATTTATTCATTTACAGAGTACTTCTATTAAAAGAAAGCAGGGTTTTAGGTTTTACCTGATATTGAAGATATTCATTTCTACCTGATAGTTGAATACCCAGCGAGATACTGAGAATAAGTAGTAGAAATTGGTGTATTTAGCTTCTAGGTGATGGCTGATACTGTTTTTGTCACAGAGTGGGAGTGTCTTAGCGATCAGCAATGTGCAACTCAGGTAAAGATTTAAGTACACAACTTTCTTTGCGGTGTTATGTGCAGAAATATTTTAGATATGTTTTAAGTAACTGCAGGCCAGTTGAGTGCTATGATTCAACATGTTTTGGTGAGTTGCAATATATTATATATAATCAGCCATACTTCAGATTAATGACTTGATTAGATTAGGAAAAATATGTACACATTGCACTTTAAACAATTTTAAAATAGCAGTGTGTGGTAATGAACCAAGCTAGTCTCTTCTATTACCTGCCTTATTAGAGTAATAATGCGCAGATCTTGTTTCACAGCACACTTATGAACATTTTTGACATGTAAATTCACTGACGTTCTTCAAGTTTGTATTGATTTTTACAGAAGAGAATTGTTTACTTGACCTACCTTACTTTGATTTTTTTTTTTTCTGGAAAATCAATATAATAAAGTAATACTTTTCTGCTATCCTCTTCTTCACTAAGCTCTTTTGAGAACAGTCAGAAAATCTTCCCTTCAATTATTTCAGGCTTGTTTGTATTAAATTCTTTCAAAGGGACCCATGTAAATGTGCTACTCTAATAAGAATATCTCTCTATGATATAAGCTAAATAAAATTTTAAATTTGAGGTGAGTAAGAACCAGTTATGGAGAAAATTGTTCAATATATGCTTTACCCTGATTTCTTTTCCCATGTAAAACCTGCTCTAGCTGTAAAGTAGGATAGGAGTTTAACAATACAATATGTATAATTCATGCTTCTGGCCTTCTGTCTGCCTTTCTTTTTCTGGAATCCTACATATTTAGATTAAGTAAAATTATTCTTGCCTACTATCAGTACAGTTTGTTTTCAAGGAGTATAATGCAACATAGACTCTACTTGGAGCAAAATACTGTTTTCAGTTCTGCGTGGCAGATCCTAACTTTAACATACTTGGAGGTCTGTGTGTTAGAATAACAAGGCTTTGAAAATATTTTTTTTATATTGTAGAGATTCACTTAATTTTCAAGAGATTTAGATGATTTTTCATGTATTTATTTTCGAAGTTTGAGCAAAACTAACGGTTGGCAAAAGTGGAATTTAGCTGTTGTTCGTTACTGATTAAAAATCATTTACTACTCCTATGCTACAGATGTCATTTCCATGACTAAAAGTCATTTTCTGTTGCTCGGCAGGAGCCTTGCCTGCCCAGCAGCAGGAGTGTGGTTTTTGAGATAATTTGAGACAAAAAAAATGTATTTTTTGAGATTTCCCCACCAAGAATTTTAAATCTCATTGTCTTTTGAGGCAGTAATTTAAACCAGCATGCCTTTACTGGGCTACTGGAAGTTCAGCAGGTCAAATGCAATTTGCTAAACACAGTGGCAAAATTTGACACTCTGAAATATTTGTAAGACAACATACCTATTTTTCAAACTTTCAGTGATCCAGTCATAATGGAGAAAAAGTGCTTTACGGATTTAACTTTGTCTGATATTATTGTCCAACCCAAACTTGGTCATGCGAGATGCTCAAATTTGATTGAAAATATTTACTGTTAGATTCATTATGGATTTGTTTGCTCAGACTGACAAAAAGGGTATGGTTGTTTCGATAAGACTGTAAAAAGACCAAGGTGAACAATAGACTCTTGGCATTTGAAATGTAAGTGCTGACTGGTAATAATGCTATTCAACCTCTTCTTGCCTAGCCATCTTCTGTTGGGAAGAACTTGGTAAAAACCCCAAGTGAAATCAATTCTAGCTTTGAAACAGCAGAATTGAACAGAATGCCTACGTAATATTGCCAGTCTGGAATTTACAGACCAAAATAAAGTACTTCTCCCCAGTCAAGAAAATTGAATATATTTCAGTTCCCCTGTGTTGGTGTTCTGAGTCTTTATGGTGCTTTATGGGTCAGTATTTTCAGCCTTCAACTGAGTTCTAAACTTCAGTTTAGAACAGCAATAAGACAGAATTTCTCATAAAGCTTTTCCTTAATAAAGATTAAGGAGTAATGCTGGATTAGTCATGCAATTGAGTATTTGAAGTAGTGAATTAGGGAATTATTCGGATTCTCACGGTTGTTTATCATGGAGAGCAGTGTGTGTGTTTGTTTGAGCTCCACAGTTGGAACTGAGTTTGTCTACAGATGCACCTGTAGGGTGTTCTTCACCTGTACGGTGTACTTTCCCAAATGTTTCAGTGTTCCCCTCCTGCTTTAGTTTATGCTTACAGAAAGAAAATGAAAATTGAGAAATATTCCTGTAAAATAGAGCAAGAATTCTTCCTCCTTAGATACCGAAGCTGCTACCAGTTTGAGGTGTTGCAAGCTAGTGCTGGAAAATGGCTGGAAGGAGACTTTCCCCTCTTAAAAATGTGAAATTTGCCTTTATCCTCTGAAAATACTTACCGAAAGACAGGAATTGCTCCCTGATGGTTAATTCACTGTCACAGACAATACCATCCCATCCTTCCTGGACTGTTTCTATTTACCCATACTATTACTTGAAAAGAATACTGTGAGTGCTACTTCCCCAGAGGTCTCCTCCTTCAGTATAGATCCAAAGTCTGAATTCGTATCAGAAATTCCTATGTGTAAGTGCTGTTGTCTGTAGTTAACTAACTGTCCTAGGACGTGAAATAACTCACCACTGCACCTGTTTTGTTGCTATGAATTGCAATGATATATCTTAGTTGCAACATCCAAATTCCTGAGAACACCCTTTGCTACAGAGCCATTCTCTACTGGGGTCAGGGTTGCTTCTGCAGGAGCTTTCACTGTCTGGACCCCATGCTTGCCTATGCCAATGCACCGTACTTGACTCTGTGCCACATAGCATCTCTTAACAGTCAGAATGGCCTCTCCCCTGATGCTGTGCCCAGCACTGTACACGAGTCTCAGTTCCCAGCTGTACTGCTGCTTCCTGAAGAGATTTGGGCTGCGGACGCGTCAGGCTCTCACACTTTTTTTTTGTACTCTGAACTCCGAGCTGGGCAACAGCTCACTCACCCATATACTTTCTGTGAATGCTCCTCCTCTAATAGAGACTTCGTTCTTCCAAGGTAGAAATCCATTAGGTGCAAAGAAGCTTAAGTATCTGAAATGTACAGTTTATACAGCTCTTCTCAAAGGTGTTGCCTGTCATCATATATGTCTGTAATAAATATAGCCAGAGTAACACTGAAAAGGGGCAAAATATGAAATGGGATCAAATTCACAGTGAGTACAAACAGCAAAGCTTCTAATCAGTGCAATTCCTGACTGCCATCATAATGTGAAAGTTACAGCCTAGTTTTTTTTCCATGAATTTGTTCAGACATATTCCACGGTTATTTTAGTCTTTCATCTCCAGCATTACACATCTGATCACTTTGTGAGGTTTAAGAAGGGAGAGAGAAGCAGCTGGTTTTGTTTGGGAGCAGTTACAGGCTGCAAATGAAGTCAAAATCTGCTCTGTTGAACCAAGATGAGTACACGAGAGAAAGACTTGTTTTTTTGCAGGTGTAGGGGCAGAGCTGGGTGTGTGTGTGTGTAGCCATTCCAGTGCAACAGAAGTTGTTGTTTATGTCTATGGCTGTTAGTACCCTGGAGAACTTCTAACAGTCCCAAACTGCCCATTTGAGTGGGCCAGTAGCGCAGAAAGAAGACATCAACAATATTATAATCAAAACAAATGTATATTCACTTGAGAAATAAAAATAATAACACTGGAAGGGTTGATTCCTTGCTCTGGAACATCTTGAGTTGTTTAGTAAACTACTTACCAGTGACACTGGGGTCTGCCTTTACTGGCTGACAGCTGTCTGATGCAGCCTAACACACCTCTTGTTAAGTGGAGAGCTCTCCATTGGAGAGGAGCATTCCACGTCACAGTCAAAGATTTTGCATTGGGTTCTCCATAGGCTCACTGATGTGGGATTAAGGGCAGTGCCCTGGTTTGGGTTGAGAGGAGCATTGTGTCTGTCTGCTGGAGTCCCTGTAGATGGAGTCAGCAGAGATATTATCACTCCTGGAGCTAGTCTGGGATATAAATTGAGCTGGACTGAATTTTGATCTTGAAGATGTTTTGGCTCTATTGCCTCTGTAGTACAGCTTGCAAGTACTTTTTTTTTTTTTTTTCTCTTATTTTTTTTTTCTGCACTTCTGGAGTTCAGCAGTCAATCTTTACATGGAAATCACTGTCATAATTTATGCCATGTGCTTGCTGAATTTAGTACTTTGTAAAGGCAATAATCCTAAGTATGAATAAAAATTCAGCACTCCAGGCAGTAATAGAAGCAATTCTTACATTCCTAATATACTGTAGCGTTTTTAAAGGTTAAAAAAAAATTTGTTTTCTGTTTGCCTTTAAATCGTTTCTGAACGATAGTCTTCTCCAGCTGATTGCTTCCTTGACGTCCAAATGACATCCTGTGTTGCACATTCATAATTTAGGATGAAATGTGTTGCAAGGGGAAGAATGGAAATTGGGTTTGGAGTTAATATATTGCTCTTAGGATAAATTAGCAAGAAATAATGCATACAATCCTGGTCTTTATGTTTACTTAGCACATACACAGGGTGGGAATGAATATATTATATCATGATGTATATGTTCTCACGTAAAATGGAAACTATAAATATTTGTCACCTCATACGTAGAGCACCTATTCTAACTCAGTGGGAATAATATATATATATTTTTTTAAGTATTCAATTTAACTTCCAAGACCAAGTCCATCTTGGTTTTTACTGGAGGTAGTGCTGCTGATGAATATGAAGAACAAGTTCTTCACGGTTGAGCCTGTCATCTGTACTTACGTAAATCTCCATTTGCAAGGTTTCTTGCTGGTTTAGCAGTATTGACTGGTGGTATATCTTAAATGCAACTTACTTATGCTAGAATTTCTGCTGGCATAGATGGAATTAGAGGAGGACATGCATTCTTTCATAACTTTTTTTACAGAATGAACTCCCACAAACTATTTTGGGGAGGAAAAAAAAAAAGCACTGTGGAACAACATAACCTTTTGCAAAAACTGGTAGAAGTTTGTAAATACGCAACATTATTCCACATCATACTCCTTAGACGTAGACCAGGCTTCTGAAATCAGGGTTGTTCAGTGAAGTTTATCAGATTATGGATCTCTCGGAGCAGCTCAGCTTGTGCAAACCAGTGGGTGGTGATTTTGGCAATTTCAGGAGACAAAATACATCACTGCCTCGCTGCTGCTGCTGTAGGGGAGGGCCAGTTGCATTCACTCAACTCTTGTAACCTCATGCGTGCCAGCATGCTGGCCTGGCAACAGCTGGCATGCAGGCATTGCTGGCCTGGTAACAGCTCTAGCAGCACTCAGCCATCACCATGTGAACCTGCAGAGGTAGTGGGAGGCTGAAGGGGTGTTGCAGGGTGGAGCTGGGAAGGAAGCTGGACTGTGAGAGCAGAAGGAAAGAGACTGTTCCTCTCCCTGCCTTTTGTGCTAGGGAGCTGTTAGATCAGCTCACAAACCTTGGATGCTGCAGAACCTGGGGCTTCTGGTGGCATCTGAAGAACTGGTTCAAATACCTGCTTCTCTTATTCACCAATTGCTCCCCTTCACCACCATCACTTGTGAAATTTGGCATGCAGATTTGCAGATCTTTGTTAAGTTATTATAGTTTGTGTATTTCAATGCTTCTATATGAAAGATAAAAGGACTCTTCTGTGTATCTATTTTTCCTACAGAGTGTTACTGTTCAGTCCTTGTCTTGTCAGTTGTTTTCTCTTAGTGCGCGTAAGGGATTGAAAATGACTGCTTTAGCAGGACCATGCTTTTTTTTTTTTTCTGTCTTTTTATGTTCAATAGTTCAACCACAGGCTCTTATAGCGATCTGCAAATTCCAGGAGTAGTAAAGAGCAAAAATCTTTTTCTTGGATGTGTTTGCTTTTATCAAGATCTAACTTGTCTTTTTGCCTATAGTCTTTTGTCTGTAGTTATTAATTATAGTCAGGGCAACGTTTTCAATGATTAATTGACTACTGCTTAAAACAATAAGGCTGCTTAATAAGCAAAACACAATGCAATCTTCTTTTGCATTGTTGTCTATTTTTGTGAGATCTTTAGTAAGAAAACTCTTCTGCACACTAGCAATTTTGGCACAATAAAATGAAGGGAAAAGTTTCTTATAGCTGTATGATGTTTAAACAAATAAACTGCTTTCTTTAAAGAAGCATTCACCCACGTTTTGACATGTTTCTTGATTTAACTCCTGAATAAAACCTAAAATTATTAGTGTTCTTTAAAAAGGGGGAAAACCCCACTTCAAGACATCATGAGTTGGGCTTAGCAGAGTTGGCAGGAGGTGAATTACTGCTTTGAGACAACAGGCTTCATAAAACCCTGGAAAGGAATGATAATATTCAAATGAAAGGAGGGTGTGATCAAGCCAATCCCATTCTTAATTTCACCATGAGACTGAGTTCAAGCTACTGAATTAATGCACGACCCACATTGTCTGTCCACCTCCAAGCTGTATTGTGCTCCCATCACTTTTTGGATATTGTCTTCCTCTTCCTGTGTAAGAGTAGTTGTATGCTAACAGGAAGTTACACACATCCTTGACCTCCTAGGTGTCTAAATATACCATCAAGAGTGAAAGATTTTCAAGGATCAGGTTAAATGGCCGGTAAGTAGTGCTGGCTCAAGCTGAAGCCTGACCAGAATAGGTGACTCAAGTCACCATATCATTATCTCCGTGCCACAGCCTCTCCTGCCACCTTCTTTCTGTCCATGTGATTTCTCCACATCGTGGACCAGCAGAATGAGTATTTTTGCTAGCTGAGGGGAGACTTGTGTTGCCTGAGGGACTATGATCTCCCATACTGTTGCTAAATTTGCAAAAATTAAATTCCTTAAACAGCAGCTATATCTGTAGTTTACTTTTCGTTAAAGTATTCAGTCTTTTATTTTTGATGGCTTTGATTTCTTTCACTTCCTTTTATGTTCATCTCTAACAATTTGTCTCACCATGTTTCTGCTATTTATACACCATTTCTCTTAATTAGGATACTAATGTAATAATACTTAAATGTGCTATCATAACACTACTTGAAATCAGGCAAACTGTCCTCTCGTTCAAACAGAATAACTCCTTGTGATGAAACTGTTTTCATTTAAAGTCTTGATGGCATGCCCATGCCTCTGTCATTTTGACCCTTCTTGCATCCTTGTTTTCCTTACCTTGGAAGAGCACAAGATAAAAGTTTGTAGCCAGTGAAAAGTATGATGTACTTGTACTGAGAGAGATATTTAAAATAGCTGGAGGACTGGGGCCTTACTTTTACCGATACCTACTTCATTAAGATTTTTCTGTACCCATGACTTAAGTCCTGTTTCACTCATTATCACCTGCACCCACAATGATGCTGCACTTGTACTTCCAATTTGCAAGAAGGGATATGAAAAACAGCTTACCTCATAGTGAATAGGAGGTTCTTCCTGCTACAAACACTGTATCAAAATGTAAAATAGTTAATGGCAGGCATTGGGACACTTATTCTGATATCTGCTTGTAAGTCTGTCCATCACCTACAACGTTATTCTCCATAACATGGAAGAGGAAGGCACTAAGCGAGTCTCCCAGGAAGGTGACAGGAACACTGTTCATTTTCTTGAGTACTGTTTTGTAGCTTCTCAGCATCTTATCTCACTGCCCAGCAATCACAAAACAAACCTGACTGTATGCTTTAGAAGTGTTATTAGAGACTATCAAGTTTCATATGCTTTCATGGCCTCTAACAAAGAAGAGCCTCTCTTGGAAGCCCTGTGAGTAAAATTGTCACTGTAACTTCTGCCACTGACAGGAACAATGGCATCTTCAGGTCTCTAACCATAACCCAGAGAATGCACATTAAATGTAGCAAGGAAGAAAACTCAGAGATGTACTCTTTTAAGATTACTGTAGCCACTTAGTTTGGATGTAAGCAAGCAGAAAAAACTGTGATCACTTTCGTTTAGCAATCTTCTAGTGGATCAGCTTAATTCTATGAGTTTACTGGGAAGGTATGTGAGTACAACAAGAAGTATGTATGTTCTCTTCCCCTGAAAGGAGAAAAAATTAGTAGATTATTAAAATAAATGATAAATTGTATTACTAGGCAATAACTATTTTCATGCTGGGATTTTCCTTGATACCCTTTTTCTGGTTTCTGAAAAGTAATCAATGTGTAGGGCACAGCAAAAAGTATCCTTACAACTGTGTTTTTGGCTTTCTGTCTGTAAACTTTCAGGTAATCCCTGATATATTGTAGATGACATTGCTTATCAATACAATTGACTTAAACATCTTAAATCAAACCCACAATTAGACTAAAATTGGCACTGCTAATATATGTTAGTAATAGGATGGAAACCTCATTTTGTGAAACAATAATGATTTGTACTAGTTTGCAAATTAAACTTTTAGTGTTGTAATTGGCCTACTAATGTACTGTTGTTAATGCCTAAAGCAAACTCAGTTGATCTATTGTTAGGCAATTAAGCTCTTAGAAATAAATTGTGAAAATAAATCAGTTTTGTGAGGTTTTTTTTTTTTGTTAGTTAAAACCAGAAGATAGGTTCTTAGGATCTGAGAGTATATGACTTAAAATGCCTTGTAGTTATGATGTAGAGGATGGTGGCATTAAGACTTCTGCTGAGCACAGCAAAAGGTTGACCCACCCAGGATTTTCTTTAAAGATCCGTGCACTGAAAGAAAACACAAATGCAACATCTGTTGTAATGTTTAAGTATGGTGGCTATCACCAGTATTTTAGAAAGAGAAATGAATGTATTAAATGACAATATCTTTAAGTGTAAAAGGTATACAAGGAAACACCTTTAGTTAGGTGTTCAGCAGAAAAGAGTCACTACTATTGGCATTTAATTGTTACACTCAGAAGCACACGTCTGACATCAAGAAGGTCTTTGATCCAAAAAGCGATCATGTGGTTATTAACATGCAAACCATGTTAAGGACTCTTCAGGTTCAAACAAGAAAATTCCTTTGATCCAGCAAGGCAGCTGTGAACAGAGGAAGGAAGCTAGGAGCTGGGCACTGGGCCACATGGACAGACCTGGTGAGAGAAAAGCCGTGGGGAGACCTGCAGAAATGGTGGTCTTCTTTGTAATATTATCATTTTCCCCTAGCATACATCCATGAAATGGTAAACATCCATTCAGACCAATACCGTGCACGCTGCAATTACATTTCAGAACATTTTTGAGATCATTTGAAGGATGTTTGAAATGTGTACAGGTGGCAGTATTCCACCATCAGAATGTGTGACACTTGTCAGACTTACCAAAATAATACTCAGGAAAATGAGAAGTCCTAATATGAATTATTTTCACTTTTAAGCTTGTACAGCTTTGAAAATAGGAGCTGTTTTTTGAAAATGTAATTCATCTAGTTAAATGTATTGTTAGTTGACAATGCCATATGTTTAATATTAAAATACTAATTTTCACTTCCTGCTGACTTAATGTTGCCATATAAATGGAAGAAACTTTCACTGCAAACCCCTAGCATCATGAATCTTGTTGATAACTTTCTCCTGCTACAGTTACTTACCTCAATTATAGTAACTTCTGTGTTCTATATTCAAGTCGTACCTCACAATGAAGCGTGTCAAAAAACGAAGCGAATTAATGCCAGCTTTTTGGGTTTCTGCATCGTATCATAGCTAACCAGATGATATGCCTGGGTAGTGAAGCTCCTTTGGGAGATGAGTTATGATTTTATTGAAACAAATAGGATTTCCTTTTACAATTTAAATTGTCCCTGAATGCCAGCAAAAATCTTCCAAATCTTTTTCCTAACTCTGAAGGCAAATTACTATGGAGGTAAAAATTTTAAGAAATGTTGTTCATTCCTAACAGAGAAGTTATAAAACGTGAAACAGATCTAGCAGAACAGAAATGGTTAGGAAATAGAAAAGCTCATACAGAGAGTATGAAACACTTAGTGGTAGATGGGAATTATGAAATAGAGGAGGACACTAAGATTAGCCTGAGCATCTGCATGCACTGAAGCACGCAGATAAGGAGGAAAAGAAATAAACCAAGTATCCTGAAAGATACTTTCAGGATTTGTTTGTTTCAACTGGGATTCCAGAAAATACTGTAAAAATGTACTGACGACTTGCTGTATTTCTCCCCTGACTCTTATTTTTACTGACAATGGGTTTCTGCCCGATCACACAATTTCTGGTCACAACACTGATTTCAGACATCTGCATTGGGATGATAAAATTGTTATAAACATACATTGGTACAAGAACATGCGAACTGTCATTATAGGTCTGACCAGTGGTCCATTACCACCGCTCATCTGTCTCTAACAGCAGTCTTTACTAAAGTTACTGAGCTACTTAAAAAAAAAAACAACAAAAAAACAACAAAAACCACAACAAATCGTAAGTAGAAATGGATAAAAGATCCATTGTATTTAAGCTTATAAATAGTTTTATTTCTCTCAGATCATTTTGTTTATTATAAATTTTACTAAAGTACTGTTAATGTATGCTCAAATAGAAAAACTAAAATACTCTCCTGGCTTAATTGGAGCCATACTTGTGCTGGTGGTAGTGATTCAATTCCAAAAGGATTTTGTTACTAGAATAAAATTATCTTCAATCCAGAAAATAATAGTGCTTTACATCAGTATACCAATAGCATCTTGAATTTGCAGCTTCGTAGGGTTTCTTTTCCTACAGTGCAGTCTTCGCTGTCTGTGACCTTACTGGAGTGGTGTAATTCTGCTTTGAATAAGGGGCAGGAAGTCTGTATGTAACTTGGGCTAGCTGCTGTCTGCGTGTAACTTGGGCTGGCTGTAACAGTTACAGCTAGATAAAAACTACTTCAACAAAGATAAATCAGGAGGAAATAAATTTCTTGTGAGTTCTTCAGAAACTTGCGAAGAATTTTACTGGCACAAATGCTAAAGCATACAATATTTTTCTTTATCAGCTTTGAGGCAGGTAAATGATGGTAGAAAAGTGAGATAAATGTTTGGAGTGGGAGCTGGTGTATGCTAATTCCAAGTCCTCTTATTAAAATTCTGTGGGACTCAAAAGCATGAGAGAAGATTTGCACACTTAAATGTAGAGCTTGTTCTATAAATTAATGGCATTCCAAGCAAACATGTTGGAGAAAGGAGGTGAGTCTGGAGGGAGGGAAGGAGTGATCAGCGGGTTGCAGCTGTTTGAAACACCAGCTCAGAGGATTTCCAAATGTAAGCATTGTGACTGTATTGTGTGAGTCACAGCAAAAAGTAATAGAAGTGGAGATGTTGAGAAATAATGGCTGAATCTGATAGAATAGTAACATGCATTTAAACATAAGGATTTTGGAAATGGAGGAGAGCCATGAAGAAAAATTGGGGAAAATAAGAGAACCATAAAATGGATACGAGTGTCCCAAGCAGCTCAGCATGCGTTAGATGTGCATTCTGGAGGCAGTACGTCATCAGTGTCAAATACAAAAAGATATTGGATGAAATGGGATATGACAAAGGTTCTTTGATGAAGAAAAGTAGGAAATGGTCCCTGAAGTAATGTGGTAGATGTGTTAAGCATGGACATTTTTAGATCTTTTAGACTACTGAGTCCAACCTGGAAGCCCTCCTTCAGAGCTGCTGTTCACCAATCCCAAGATAAAATTTTCAGAGAATGTACAAACCTTGTAATTGCCCTAAATTCAGTTATGAGTAGAGTACTGACAAAAATCAAGTGCCTTCTGTGCAACAGTTACGTGAAATGAGTGGAAAGAAGCCAGGTTTTAGATATTAGCATAGCTGTTCTTCAAGCACCAGGGATGTTACAGTTGTCACGTGTGTACCACATAAGTGAGATGAAATTGGAGCTGGGAGGGAAAATGGTATAAATTACGGGCAAGACCTTTGCTCTGAGCTGGAGAAATTAGTGTTGCTTATAGAAGAAATATGATCAGAAGAGTATCTAAAATAACTGTGTTCTGGAAAAGACAGTGTGAAATTCTTATTCTCTTTTTATACTTAGTTTTTATCAGAATATCTTCTCTTTTTCTCAATCTGAGTGAAAATACCAAAAAAAAAAAAAANAATGTAGTTGTTAAAACATGAAGTTCAGTACTTCAGTACTTCCTATCACTCATCCATAGGAAGTCAAAGTCAGTATCGAGCCAGCAGTTTGTGCAGTACTTGGAAATGGAAGCCTCTAAAGCCTTGCTGCAGAGCACATCTCTTCAGGTTAGTGCTGGCTGCTGCATCTCTTTATTGCCACTATTATCTTTCCCTTTTTGCATATGTGCAGTATGGAAGTATGTTAGAGCAGCCTGAAGAAAACCTAAGGGAGGAATTCTACCTTCTGATGCACTGCTAATATCCACTCAACGGGAGTCTTAAGTGTTCAGTTTTAAAACGAAAGTCATGGCCTTGTAAATCTATGAACCACAGATTGAATTTTTAAGAAATTCTGCAAAGCTTCGTAATAAAATATCACAGGTCTGTTCTGGGTTCATTTGCTATGATAAGCAGAGAGCTCAACAAATATAGGTGCAGTCCAGAAGTGTTGCAGTGATAGGTTCAACTTCTTGCTCCAGAGCATTTTCCTGGATCTGATAACAAGCGTGTTGTCATAGGATTGCCTTTGACAAAAAGAAAGTCCACCAATAATATATGTGTGAGTTAGTACCAGCTTATTTGCAGGCTGAAGTTTTCAAAGGACAGCTAACTACAACTATGTCTGCTTCAGCTGCATGTCCTTGAGTGCATACCACACTGTTGTGTTGCTGATGGGAGTAGCGCTGTGGAGTTACCTTGGACTGGAGATGGACTTATGGGGAAGTGTTGGAGAGCCTGCAAAGGTGTTTATTTGCCTGGTAGCCTGTGTGTGGCAACTGGCTTCCTCATGCATCCAAGACATTAAAATTTCAGCACTAACAGAACAATAATGAAACACTGAGCTGCTGTGTGTCTGCAAGTCCTGTGAAGGCAGTTCTTACCCCTAGCAGAGAAAAGGCTCTTGGAGATGCTGCTGTACTGAGAGTGCTCAGATTCAGATACTGTGCCTTAGTCTGCACGAGGGGAATAAATTTTTTTGCAGACATAAAAGCTGACTTATACCATCAAAGCTAACTTCTTGGCATATAAATGCTTTTGCAAGAGTATGACTGAAACTTTCCTATCGTGGATGGATGCACTGCAAGTCAGGAAGACCAAATCTTCTGAACTTTGATTTTTACAAGTGAAAGGGACACAACATAGGAAATTACCAGCTGCCACAGCCTTGGCTTGCTTGCACCTTTTAATAACCAGAAGCTAAAGCTGCTTTTAGGTTAATAGTTTTCTCCCTGGAGATGATATAGTTGCTTCTGTACATCCCTGGGTTTCCCTCTGAAATATATACTGCCATGTTGTTTGCTGTTTTTTTTCTCAGTTTGTAGTAACCTCTATTCAGTGCTCACTCTCGTGTAGTGTGGTTCTTCACACTGTTCTCCATCCCTGCATCTTTTGGCAAGCGCAGTGCTGCGACTCCTCTGTTGCCTTGCTGCGTGCATGTCTGCACGCCTACAGGTGTCTCCTTGTCTCCATTCTTTAACAGCCCTCTTTCTTCTGTCTCCCAAAAGCTATGCAGTATATATGCACTAATGTAATTCATACTAAGTACTGCCTTCCAGTCCAGATTTATTTATGAATTTGCCCAAAGCAGGTATTTATGGGTATTTTCTGTTTAATCTTTCATGCAGCTGGTGGCTGCTGCAGTTTTGGTGCACAGCCACAGGAGTAAATGAGGCCTTGAGTGAATAACTGCACGTCATCCTGAACAGAGCAGCCTTCATGTACTTCATCTGCAAAAAAATTCATGCAGCTGGAAACACGGCATAATAGCAACCAGCAGAATAGCTAAGCCAGTTCAGAACTCTGGCACCAGAAGGCTTCTGTAGCCATCTCCTTTGTGTCTATGCTGCACTTTCTTCTCAAGTGTTTGCCTTGTAAAAAAAAAAAAAAAAAAAAAAAAAATCTAAAAAAAAAAAAAGACATCTATAGAAAATATCACTTCAGCATCTAAGATTCTTAGCTGTCATCACTCAGTGTCAAATGGTAAATTCTTTATGGGCTTTTATTTTTTTGTCCACCTACAACTACTACTCTACTGTTAAACTTTGTTTTGGGCTTCCCAGGTCTGACACAAGACACAAAAGGCCAGAGCAGGGCTTCCCTACTGGGAACCACTGAGGTCCACAGAGTCAGGAGTTGAAACATCTTCTCAGCCTGGACACAAATGTAGCTGGGGGAAATACAGGAAAGGAGGGAATTGCCTTGCTACCTCAGTGTCTCCTCACAATGAGAGATGGAGGAGGAAGGCCTGGTCAGGGCAGCCGCCTGTGCTGCTGGAGGGGATGGAGATCTTTCTCCAGGAGGGATCATTCAGACACGTTCCTGGATGCATCTCTCCTTGCATAGAATCTGCTTTGTTTAAAGGTAGCAGTTTAGTCTGTCACTTGTAACCAGTGAAATGTTGCTTTTTGAGCATTGCAGTAGCACAATCCAGTTTTATAGTTCTTGGCAGCACATACAAGAATTAAAAATAAGCTTTTTAAGAAAGTAGATCTGGTTATGAGAAAAAAGTAACAAAAATATTTCATTTACGGTAGTGTAACATACTGCTGCAGATCTCATATGGATGCACGAGTGCACAAGAAAGCAGTGCCTTAGTCACTAGCACAGACCTGTCTTTGAGCATTGGGTGGGCCAATGTGAGGGAGAGCTCCCACCCTGCTCCCCATGGAGCACACCTAAGGCTGTGGTTAGGGCTGTTGGGTGGGTGGGAACACTTGGAGCACTGCAGAACAACGTTACTGTCATTAAGGGCCTCTTCTGGAGGTCTGAGAGGCAGAAGGGAAAGGTTTATCCCTGAAACCGGAGGAGGGTGAGAGAAAGAGATTCAGATGTACCCCTGGGAGAAGAGAGAGAAACAGTGGGAGATGTGAGATAAATCTTCAGGGTCTGGATCTAAAGAGCCTGTTCTGCCTGGGAGGAGACCTGAATAAAAGGGGAACAGATGCATCTACAAATGAGAGGCCTTTGAGCAGAACTTGGGGTAAACAGAACAAAACAAACTATCCACCTTAGGTGGTGGCTCCAAACAACAAACTACTCATTAACAACTTCTATACAATTAATTTTAATATCCATTTCTGAGGAATTTAGGAGGCAGATAAGAACTTCATGAGTTTAAGAGATGAGGAAGAGAATGACAGCAGTTTTGATGTGCTTTCCTGACTGACCATTGCCATTTTAAAATGCTTCAGGCTGTATCTATTGAATTGGCATGATGTTTCATGTATTGCAAGCTGCCTTCTTTACAGTGTTTTCCATGTAAAATATGCAATTGTCATTCATTATTTATCAAAACTGATTATATGTGGAGAAATATCTCAGCTGTTAAAGCTTTGACTCTGGACAGATTTATGCCAGTTCATCTAGGTGTCTGAGAAGATACCATCTCAAAAAGAAAAAAAAAAACAAAACAAAACTTTGGAAGTAGAACTTTAAAATATGTTTCAAGTACTTAAACGAATGCCCCCCTCCCAAGCAAAAACTAAACAAACAAAAAACCCAGAACCTTTGTCTTTTTTTGGGGGGAGGGCTGAGGGGGGAGGTGCTGGGAGGAGGTCGAGGGAAGGGAAGAGGAATAAACACTGCCAGAAAAAAAATTTCAGATACATATTTGGAAAGAAGTCCTTTTTTCCTCTTGTGTCTCATGAAGTATGAATAAAAACAACACAGCCAACCTTACTTCTGCATTTGCATTTCTACTTTTTTCCCAGTGTTCTGTTTTTTTTTCTAAGAAAAAAATAAAATCTTTTAATATCAAAATATATTTAACTCAAGTGATACAACATTTTAGGATTCTGCAGGCTGGACCCATAACCTATGAACTTTTCTTCAGCTCTAATTTGCAGAGTGACTGTCTTTCTCCGCAATGAGGATTAAATGCTCCCCTTTGAGTGCTCCTTAGCTCACAGGCAACTCTTGTAGTCTATGATCCCCCTAAGGAGCACAAACTGAAGAAGTAAGAGAACCATCTGTATTAACAACATAACCTTTCTAAACATAATCAGCTAAAAATTTAGATTGGGGACTTTTAGTTGAATAAACTGAGATCGGTGTAAGGGTCATTTTAGATTCGGTGTCATTGTAACGTTCTATAAGTAACTATGGAATTTTTTTATACTTGTCAGTGGTGTATAACTTCTGCAGTTTTCTTTTTAAGCTGTGTGTGGATTTTTGTGACACTTCCAATTATTTTTGTGTTGGCTGTTTTCTAATATTTTGTTCTGAGTAGAGAAAGCCAAAACACTTTTCCCCTTCCAAGAAGTGAAGAGTATGGGTGTGTATGATTAATGACAAGGCCTGGCTTCAAGACAAAGAGAAGTATGATCCAGGTTATGAATACTCTTTAAATTTGAGAATGTTCAGGTTCTTGAAATAGATTGTCCCTTCTGAAGGAACGATTTGAGCTAATCTAAAATTGAGGTCTTGTTCTGGTAGTGGATGTTATGTTGATCCTCTTCTAATAGCTCCATCACACATGAAAATACAGGGTTTGAAAACTGCAGTTTTTTTTGTAAAGGATCAGTCCGCATACTAGACTTGTAGCTGTTGTCATCCTATAGCTGAATCTGGAAAAGGTGCTTTTTTCACTGTTTTTCAGCAGTGATAATTCCTGCTCTTTGGTACTCTGCACGGAGTCTCTATGCTTCTCATGGTACCACAGCAACTTCAGAAAAATTGTTTGAATAATATAATGGTTCATTTGTTGCCTTATTGATCAGTGACTCATCAGGCAGAAGACAATATTTTGTTGTCAGATAGTGAGTTGGCTGCCCACATGAACAATAGATTTGTGACTGACTACAGGCAGTAAAGCAAAGGAAAAAAGCTCAAGTTGCTTCTGTTTTGCTGGCTGTTGCACTTGACTAGCATGTGCTATGTGAAGTTATGTCCACTTCCACATATTTATCTTTTTCTATGGCAACGACACTGACCATAAACAGCTTGTCTCATGACACAAGGTTTTCTTCTGATCTGGTGGAAACCAGCTTAATCTCTGTTGCTCTGTTACTGTTTCAGCTGTGTTACTAAGATAAGTTGGAGTCCTCCCTATTTTTATTAAAAATATTGCAACCAGCTTTACTTAACCTTTTCCTTATATCTCCTTTTTCCTTCCGTCTTCCAAGAGCATAGAAGGAAGCTTCATTCTTTTAGGTTTGCATGTGCTTACATGAGCTGAGAGGGATGAGGACCCTTTGCACGCAAGCCAAAGCAGTAAAAACAGCTTTCTATTTTACTGCCAGTGTGTTAAGCTGAGCTTTTAGCTTGGCTTTTGCAGTAGTGAGTTTGGTAGCGGAAATTTTAGGAAAACTATCTTCTGTGCTCTGGAGACTCTTGCATGACTGTAACTTTTGGGGTTTGAATGGAATCAGCTCATGGTCTTGGAGAGAAAGAGTAAAGGCAGACCTTGCAGTGTAGCTCATCAGTTTTATTGGTGCATCAAGCTCAATTCATGCCTGCAACTTGCTAGAAATTAAGGTTCAGCTAGGGAATGTTCAAACGCTTTGAAAGGTGCAAGCATGGTCCTCAAAATTTTGGTAGCCCTGATAGCACAGGAGGAGTTCCTGTGTCAGGGGAAAATATGTTGTTATGACGTCTGAGGCAGGACATCCACAAATGTTACTCTGCAGGGCTTTGCTCCCGAAAGCCATTTTGGCAGCTGATGCAGGGGTCAGTCCTCAGAAAATGAGAGAGAAATGAGATAAACTGATATAGCTGGTGATGACGTGATGAGAAAAAAAAACAAACTAAATTGTTTGCTGTTTGCACTATTTATGTTCAAAAATGCCTTAACAATACATTGTAGCTAACTTACAAACCGAGAGTACTAATTTTGGTTTGGTGAGCTATTGTTGCATATGTTATTAGTTGTATATCTTATCCACCAACTGGAATGTATCTGCCTCTTTGAAAACTTTTGTTGATTTTTCTGTTTACTGCAAGAAGACTTCAGTTTGTTTACACTGATGCCGTTACCAGCAAAGGACTGCAGCTCCTTGTCACCACAAATATCCACTTTTCTTTGCCTGCCATCTGAAGATGGGCTGGTAATCGCTGCTGGTGTCTGCCCTGGGGCTGTTATGTCTGTGAGGTCAGGCAAGGAGAGGAGATGTGTACTGAGCCAGGCCGCTGTTAGGTGGATGTATCTTGTGTTTCCTTCCCCTGGAAATGCTGAAGATGTCTGACTTCAAATGGGAAAGACAGAGCTAAAAGGCTGTTCTGTTCATTTTCCTGCCATGAAAGACTTGGTATGAGAGAAAAAGGGATTAAGAAAAGTGAATAAAATGTTTTGTTCTTATGAATGATGAAATAATATTTAAAATATTAATATTATGATACCCATAGGAGAAACTATGAATTCTCAGGTACTGTTTTTCTCATCCTTAACGCTGTGCTGTTACTGATGCTTTAACAAATATCATATTATTTCATGATGTTTTTTTTTCCAGAGATAGTTTTTTGTGTTCCAAGATTTAGATTTCAAATGTTGCTCTAGCCATGGCTGTTTAAAAATTCAATAATATCAGTACGATTTCAACTTTTTTATTCCTTTATTTTAGTAAGTCAAGAGGGGAAAAAAACATTTGTACATACACATCTCAGTGTACATCATTGCTTCATCTCTAATGAAAAAATAAAAACTCATAAGAAGTGCCTTTATGTCTTTATTATAGAATGATATTTTCTCTAAAAAGTTAAGTTTAATTTCCAAAGACTGGATTTTTGTAAGTAGCTTTTTACCTCAATTTTAATTTACAAAGCTTTTTCTATGATTTCAGAATATCAAAATTATTCATTCTTCATTCCAAAAAAACCCCGTCCGTATGTAACTGGGAATAATTTTCCTCCATTGTTATTACTCGTACATGTGAGAGAATGGGCTTAGCTGCTGTCTGTGATCCTTTCTGCTCTTTGGAAAAAGGTCCTAGAAATTACCAGATGAGTAAGTTCATCTTCTCAGTTGCCTTCAAGTGTTCTAGTTTTAAGTGCTTGTTTGAAGGTAAGAACTGTATTCCCTCACTGCGTGAGCAGTATCATACTGTGAGATTTACAAGCAAGCAGCTTAATGCCTTCCCCAATATTGTCTTCAAGGTATTCCACAGCCTTTATTTTTCCTTCTTTAGTAAGCAAGGCTGCAAGTTTCAAATCTGAGTGCTTAAAATTAGGCTTTTAGATCTGCAGCTGGGCTTTTAAATAGCAACGTCCAGATTCTCCAAAGTGAAACCAGGTTGATTTTGGAAGCCTACAGAGGAAAATAGAAAAACAAGGTTAAGTAGGCAGCTTTGGCATTTTTTACCTCAAATCTATGATTTTCACTGAGGTATTTTCTTCTGATCGTGGGGAGCTATGTGGTCCTCTTCACGTAAGCAATTTTGTTCAGTTTGCTGCTATGTGCAAACAATTGGAGTCTATTATGACCACTGAGTAGAGTTGTCGGGTCATAAATCGCCCTTAGTTTATTTAACATCTTAGTTATTCTGTGCTCACGTGTCGAAACTGGGTAAACTGCGAAATGAATTCTTAATTCTCTTTAAATTAATTTTGAAGTTTGAATGATTCAAATATGAGAAGAGAGTTATCACCTTGTAAAACTGCTTTTCGCCTCTCTCCTGAGATCGTGTTGCATAGCCCCGTGGGCAGTCACTGTGCTACCTGCCCCTTGCATTGCTGTGCAGTCCCAGAGATGCTCAGCAGTGGTGGATCCCAGCAGCCCAACTGGGTGCTGCTCCTGCAGCCATGGCACAGGGACCTGCGTGCAGGGACAGCGCAAAGCATCCTGCAGTTAACTCCACTCGTACACAAAACCTCAACTTAGACTACTGTAAGTCTGCTCAGAAATAGCTGGGTTGGATCCAGCCCCATGTGAATATAACTGCCCAAGCTAAGCAGTCCTGCATTGCTTCTCCCTGCCAGTGTTCTCTCTGAAGGTAAATTTATGACTGTGCTTGTCAGTGATGTGGCTGAGTCAAAATAATAACCTTCTCTCATAAGCAAGCAAAACATTCTCACTTTTAAGGAAGATTTCCAAAAGAATAATGTGGAGAAATCAGCATGGCCACTGCACTTATATCTAATTGCAAACAGGTGCCTTTAATAGTGGGGCACTGCTTCGTTTAGTCAGATAGATCCCACATTACCATGTCAAAGCAAGACTGGCTCAGTGCACACAGGAAAAGACTTGCCAGCCTTTTTTATGTCCAGAAAGTTGTAAATTTTCTTAATGTTTATCCCATGTAAACTACCATTCCTGTTATTTTATAGCCAATTCAGGATATAAGAGTAAAAATAATTGGATGTTCACAGAGTGTTTTTGGATCAGTCCAGTGTATATTTGAAATAGTAACAATAGATGTTATTTAGTTAAGATATTCAGTTTATTCCTCTTGATTAACCTGTAAGAGTTACTCAACTACCTTGTGTCCCCCCATCACTCCTTCAGCTGCTGAGAAAGCGGCGTTCCTCAGATAAAGTGAACAGCTTCTGCATCTGTTGGGCAGCCTTTACAGGCAGATTCCTTTCTGCTGGTTTCACATTGGGTCATGAGGTAATGGAGAGAGATGAGCCCTACAGAGCTCTAAACCTTGTGAGGCACTGAAGCTGGTCAGGAATAAATCACTTGGAAACTGGCCTGCATTAGTTCCAGCACTCACTGAACTGCCTGTTGTAGTTTAGGAAGCAGAGGATGATAGCTGCCATGTTACCTGCTCAAATATCCATCCCCAGATCTAGAGGGGACACAAACTTTTCTGCCTCTATTCTTTCCTTTCATCTGGTTTTGTCTCTAATATCACAAAACTAAGCTGCTTCAGGAAAAATTTTAAAAGTATTTTTTTTTTTCCTATGGACGAACATGGACAAAAATTCATGGAAGAAAATGTTTGGAGTTCTTTATCTGAAGGAGTTGATAAGCTTAAGAGAAAGGGTAACTCAGTCAACATCATCTATCTGAAATTCTAACAGGTTTTTAACGCTCTCCCTCACCAAAGGCCATTAAGGAAATTAAGAAGCCTTAGGATAAGGTGGAGAGAGAAGGTCTTTGCACAGAGAGAGTTGCTTGGAAGACGTGAGGTAGCTAAGGGTGAGTGACTGGTTCCTGCAGCAGAAGGGTCCCACAGGGCTGTGCTGCTCATAAACATGTTTATAAATGGGCTTGAAAAGTGGGGAGAGAAGCAAGGTGTCTAAGTTTGCTGTTGATATAAAATTATTCAAGGTAGTGAGGAAGAGAGCAGGCTGTGAAGAATTACACAAGGATCTGAAGAGACTGTGTGACTGGGCAATAAAATAGTAGATGAAATTCAGTGTAGATAAATGCGAAGTGATGCATGTGGGGAAAAACAATCCTAGCTTCACATTTAAATGATTGGCTCTGAGCTGTCTGATGCCACTCAGGAGTGAGACCTTGGCTTATGATGGATAGTTCCATGAAAACATCAGCCTGTGCTCAACAACAGGCTAAAAAGAAAATCAAATTTTAGGAATTATGAGGAAAGGACCAGAGAACAAAACAGATAACATCATTATGCCACCATATAAATCTATGGTTCACCCGCACCTTGGATATTGCACATAGATCTGACTCACTCATCTCAGCAAGGATGCACTAGGACTGAGAAAGTTCTGTAGAGGAGGAAAAAAAGGATGTAAGAAAAGGGCTGAGTGTTTTGGGACTTTTAAGTGGGGAAAAAGACAATTGAGGGGGATATGACAGAAGTCTGCAAAATCATAACTGGATGGAGGAGTAGACCCATCACTGTTTCAGCACAAGAGCCAAGGGCCATCAAATGAAGCTTATAAAAAACTGGTTTGGAACAGCAGTTGTTTTCTTCAGGAGTGGTGTTCCTTGCCAAAGGTGTATAAAGACTCCTGGGGAGACTGACCTTACAATACTTGTATGAAAATACTGGTTAAGGATAGCTAGACATGCAAACAGAAGCAAGATCAAGAAATGTCCTGAAAAAGTGCTGGTGAGTTTTAGGTTAGAATATTGCGTTTGTCCTGCTCTTTCCAATATGTCAGCTGTTAGTCTCTGAGGTGGATAAGTGCATTTGAGGGGATGAGGGTCTACGGACCAGCCGTATAAGTGAATCTGGGAAGTATCTGCATGCAGGCAATTCATACATCAACTGAATACCACCAGGACTGCAATCTCTACATTACTGAACACAAAGATAACAGAAAAAGCAGTCTGATTTTGGTAGCACAGAAAAAAATTGTTCAAGTCTAACAAAAACTGATCATGTTAATGTGTCAAAAATGCTTATAGTGCAAATTCAAATGCTGGAATCTCTGATCATATGTTACATGTGTTAGTAAAAGAAAATGTTTATCTCCATGAATTTGAGCAGTATTCAAGGGCATCAAGTAGTTATTGAAATTATATATGAAGGTATTCAGAGATGGGAATCAAATGTTTTGGTTGGTTCTTCCTCCAAATATATTGAGTTATAAAACTTAAAAAATAAAATAAAAGAAATAAATAGTAAATTCTTCTTCTCATGTTTTAAGCTTTTTCTGAAGTCAGCTTTCTATTTACATTTACTACTTGTACTGAATACAAGGGTTCTTTTCACCATATATTTATTCAATTAAAGAAATGAAGTATTGTGCAGACAAATGAAAAAATGGAAAAAGTGGAACAAAAATGTAACAGTTGTGGTGGATCAGGTACTTATTCTCTTACTTGTCTTCCAAAGAGCACAGTGATTTACTTGAGCAGTTGCTGCTTGGGACTGAAGAGAAATTTAACAGTTATGAATGAGGAAAACAAAGCAGTATAAAGTGTATAGCAAATAAGACAATGCAAATTCTAGGAAGATACAGAGTAAGAAAAAGAAACATGCACAAGAGTTAAGCATATAAAGCCAGTAAAACAGTAACTGAGATGAGTAAAGAATTTCTTTGAATTCTCCTACTATCTCATCTTTCATGTCTTCTATTCTCCAAATAAAAATGAATCTGTTGAGTAAAATAGAAAGATGAGTACTGAATTTACTGTTCCTAAACCAGACATACTTGTATTTAATTTTTTTTATATACACTTGGGTGCAAAATCCTAATTTATGTTCTGGGAGAAGTCTAAATGATCTAAAAGGTCTTTCCTGTTGTACTTTGAAGAGCCTGTGAAAGTATTCCTATGAGGGATGAACAGCATATTGATGAGCAGTGAAGTGAAAATTTTAGGTGTGAGAGGTGGCAAGCTCTGCCAGAGGTTAGCTGTGGGTATCCCTGTGGCTGAGCAAACAGCTGTGTGCCTTGGTGGGCCATGTTGCTGCTTGGTGCTGCTGGAGGAATGATGGATGCTGCTCCACACACACGGAGTGGGGAGGAAGACAGGGGAGTCCTGGCCCAGCAGAGCTGCCCTCATGCTTGAGGGTGAGAATGGGTAAAGGACAGGGGACGTGGGACTGTGTATGGGTGTGCAAGCACAGCAAAGGAGAAGGTGTGAAGAATGGAGAGAGGAGGAGGCCAGTGGGGCTTGGGGCAAAGGTCCAATATCAGGTCAAAGAGCACACTGGGCCAGGGGTGATGTGAGCACCCTTTCTGCTTGCTTGACTACTGCCTGGAGAAATGTGCTGTGACCTTCTGTCCAGCAAGGGCTGGGACGCGGACTTAATGAGAAGTGTCTCAGTGAGACCATGCATGAACTGCATAAAATCCTATTATCCCTTAATCTGAAGGTTTAAAGTGTTGTGATACCTGTTACATACTGGAAGTTGTTGGTGACAAAATTATGAAAGAAAATCACGCTGGGTCATCCCAGGTGTGGGGATTGTATGTTAGGTGTGCACGGGGAAGGAAAAGGAAGGGATTGTGCCTAAGGCAGAAATGGCATGGATAATTGCTAAAAAGCTCTAAAAATAAACTGCTAGTTTCTGCCATGGTAGGTCCTATTTGTTCTAACAGCATAAGTTGGCATTTGAAGGAAAATATAACTGGCTAAATGTTAACCAATGCAGTGAATTGTTCTTTAAAGAATAAGTTGATTTCAAACTCATAAGTCTGACTTCAATGCTGCAGCATCTCTGAGACACATTACCCTGCTTTTCTCTCATGGTGAGGGTTTCTTTACCCATGCTGAGCCAAAATTTTTCTTGTTATGAACTGTGACGTTGTTTGGAGATGTTAGACAGTTGTGTGGGAAACAGTTAAAACAATTATGAATAGACATTCGTACTTGGGTTGATAAGCGAGTTTTCCTGTCATTTTGGTGAAAGAAAGGCTTAAGCCTCCAGTAGGAGGCCTTGTGTACACATAGATCCAGCTATTAACCACTTGCCAATAGACCTGTCCAGTCTTAGTATCTCCCTATTATCACAGCATCACAGCATTGTAGGTGTCGGAAGAGACCTCTGGAGATCATCTAGTCCAATCCCCTTGCGAAAGCAGGTTTCTGGCAGTAGGTTACACAGGAAAGCTTGTTCCAGTGCTTTGTTACCCTCAAAGTATATAAGCTTTTCCTCATGTTCTTATGGAACTTCCTGTGTTCCAGTTCGTGCTCACTGCCCCTTGTTGGTGCCCCTTGGGCACCGCTGAAAAGAGCCTGGCCCCATCCACTTGACCCCAACCCCTTAGTTATTTATAAGCATTGTTAGGATTGCCTGAAAACTGAAAGTTTTCTCTTCTCCAGGCTGACCAGTCCCAGGTCTCTCAGCCTTTCCCCATAAGGGAAATGGCTCCAGGCCCCAATTATCTTTGTGTCCTCCATTGGACTCTCCCGTGTCTTTCTGGAACTGGTGAGCCCAGAACTGGACACAGTACTCTAGGAGTGACCTCACCAAGGCAAAGTGGAGGAGCAGGATCACCTCCCTCAATCTGCTGGCCACACAGGTTTTTCATGCATTCCAGAATACCATTGGCCTTCTTGGCCACAAAGCCACGCTGCTGGTTCATGGTCAAGTTAATTTATATTTTTCCATACTTAGTAGACCCACGGCATGTCCTTTGTCTAAAATATAGGTAATCTGTTCCACCTAGCAGGCAATGTTCTCCAAGCAATACTGAGCACCCACATAATGCATCCGTCACTCTGATCTGTTGGTGTGGATGCTTGCCCACGTCAGTAACAGCCTGGCTTGTGACTTGCAAGTGTGTACCACAAAGAATTGAGGCTATGACAAATATGCAAGAGACCTGTCTTGCACCGTCAGTGATTAGCCATTTCAACAGAAATGTCTTTTTCAGAATAATTATTTTTTTTCAGTCTTCTAAGACTGAGGGAGAGGACAACTTCCCAGAATGACTTTAAATATTCCAGGTGTTTTGTAGGCTAAGCAAGAACTCTTACTGAGTTACTCTCAAACTTGTATTCTTGGTCTTACATCTAGAAAAAACTTCAAAAAGATCAGGAGGGCATAAACTTTTCTTTATGTATCAGTAAATACATTTTTTCTTCTTTTTTTGCTCTTCTATATCTATTCCTTGATCAACACCTTATGTTTTTCTTCAGAGTAAACTTGCAAGGTAAGAAGCCTAGCAAAAGTGGGGATTGAAAAACCAGAAAAGTAGAAGGCCAATCTGACATTTCATTCATACATTGTAGGGAGCTTTTCTTTAGCACAAGGAAATATTCTTACTAAATATTTCTCTTAAAAAGGCAGAAAAATCAAACCTAAAATACTTGCAGTATATAGATTGCAGAGAAAGCGGGCAAGGTATTTTCAGCTCAGTGTTCATTTATCATCTTCTGTCTGTAAGACTGCATTATGTTGCCAGAACTATTATGACCTATTTAAATATTCTTCTAGAGTATTAGCTAATATATGTATAGTTCAGTAATATTCTGAAAGGTATAAAGAATGGGCATTTATTTTTAATTATGTTGTTAGTACAATGTAATGTTACAAAGACAGCTATTGTGTTTAAGCAAGAGATCATCTTTCTTTTTGTAACTGATGACCCTAGCTTTAGAAAATGTAGGAAGTAGCCTATTCCAATACCACTTTTGTGTTTGTATGCCTTTAAAAGCCTTTTAAAAATACGCTTGTTCTAGCAGTCCCTGACAGTCCATGAATTGCTTGTCCTTATTTTGATTATGCAACCCTCCACAAGAAGAATTTGGAACAGTGGCGAGTGTGGGCATAAAGTGAGCCCAAGTACCATTCATAATAAATACTGGTACTGCTATGTTACTTCTAAAGGAAACCTTCATGTTAAAAAAGTGTAGCTTTCTCTCAGAGAAAGGAGAGCTTGAATTTGGTACTAACTGTAAAAGCTGTTCTGTGCAATAGTGGCTGCAGCAGTGGTTGGCCACACATCTCTGTAACTTTTCAGGCAGTTGCTGACTTCTTCAAAAACCTGCCAGATTTTTTCCTATGACCTTGTTTGACCTCGTTACCTTTTTTGTACACAATATAATAACACTGAGAAGGGGGGAAAGCTATAAGAATTAATTTGTATATTTTCCTAGTTTTACATTTATTTTATGAGTGCTGACTTTGTATAAAGCCAACCTAAACTCCTCGATGCTATTCTACATTTTGTGTGATAGCTTGTGTTGGATGATGCCACTGGGACAGTGTGCTCTTGTGATTGTGTTCTAATGTGCTAATCAGCCACGCTGGCATGACTACAGCATGGTTTTTCTTTTCAGAAAGGTTTGGTGCTTTCAGTGGGTTGTTGGAGGTATTGCAGAATTTTAATCTTTTATAGCAAGCTGTAAAACAATAAATTTGTTTTTGTTGCCTTCTAACCTAATCTGTTAGGCTGGGGTGTTTCCAGAAGTCCGAACCACAGCGTGTTTATTAAAGATGTTTCAATTAGTTCACAGTGCTCACTACAATAGGGATAGTGACGTATCTGTGGGTGTTTTCATCTGTTGTCTCTGAATTCTTGGTGGCATCATTAGTTTAATAATTTTTTGCACAGCCAAAGAAATTGAATCATTTTTATTTTTACATAGACAAATCTTAAATATTTGGTGCACTTTGCAAAAGATGTTTCTTTGAATGCTTCATATCTAGGGGGACTGGATTAGCATTCCTGTATGGTTCTGCATTGTTTTATATGAATACTTCTGCCCACAGGTCTGTAGTCTAAGACGTAGTCACTGAGATCCTGAACAACACTGAGATGGCTTCTGTGCTACTGAGGGTTAGGAAGGTAAACAATCAGAAGCTTATCTTTTCTCTACTAGCTTCCCACTTCCATTAGAAAAAGGTACAGGTGTTCACCAAGGATGACAGTCAGGTTTTGGAGCAACTTAGCAGGAACTATGGTAGGTTTGCGGTCAGATGAAAACGTCGGTTCAGGACCCAATATTGATTTGAATACTGACGTTAGTTCAACCAGAAGCTGGTTGTCATTCTCAGCTGAAGAAGTCTTGCTGCCTTTTTGCAGGGCAACAGAGTTGTAACAAGCATTAACAGAGCTCGGAAGTGAAGATGCTTCCTGAGCATTCCCGAGTCTGTGGCACTGTCACTGGTGATATCACTGGTTTGTAACCTAAACTGCTTCATCATAAATTTAGTTTTATTCAGGTTTCAAATCTCTCATTCTGAAGTTTGGAAATACCATGTAGCTCTAAACAGAATAAAAGGAAAACGAAATAATTGAAAGAGTAAGTGTAATTTATTTTCTTTTTTTCATAATTAGGATCATTGTTGTACAATAATTGTTGTCCTTAAAATCTCCCAGAAAAAAATAGTAACTTATCTAGAATTTGCCCTGTGATCTTCTTTCACTGCACATCTCATGCAACAACACTTTAATTTCTTATTTTTTTTCTTACCTGCTAAACAAGAACAAGATATATTTTGTGTTCTTGATGCTTTCATGAGAACTTCTAAAACATGGAAAGTGTCCTTAGTCCTTTAACCAGTCAAGCTTAACACTTCAGAGCTTTATACCTAACCTTGTACAAAGACACCTCCAAGTGAAGTGTAGTTTTAGATATCGCTGTGCAGACCCAACACTTTGTTCTGTACGTTCACTGAGTTACATAACCTTCTTATGGTGTGGGTGACAGAAGTCAGAGTTCCAATCTGTAAAAAGTTAAAATTAATTGTGTTCTTTAGGTGATTCTATTGTGATATGTGCTTGATGTGTTGCATTTTGTTGGGCCATGTCTCTGCTCTTGAAGCCTATACTTTCTTTAGAATCACAAAGCTTGTGACATTTCTACTTCAGCTACTGCCTCAGGAAACAAAAAATCCTCAGTGGTTTTCCAGGTCTATCCTATGTGCCTGTAGGAATAAAATTTAACTTATGACAGTTAGTGCCATAAAGGTCTTGAATGATCCACCTAAAAATGAAATATTACAGATCTCCTTACCTCTGTTCACAGGTCCCAAAAATGAGAGCAAATACATGAAAAAGGCCATGTACAAATGAATACTTTGGGGTCTGAAAGTGAAACTGGAAGGGCTGTTAGTGGCATATCTTCAGCAGTGCGTGTGTAAAAATAAATATATAAAAAAACTAGAGACCCACTGTTTTCTACCTCTAGGAATTAGAAAATACCTCTATTCTCTTCCTTCGTGTGTGCATGACAAATAAGGTAACAGGATCTTACTTTAATGGATTCATGAAACTGCCAATGCTGTCTGAAGTATAAATCCAAATTTTTGTCTGATGTGCCAGTTGAGTATTGCTAAATATTGGTGTAGAAGGTACCTCAGAACTTAGTGATGTTGACCTGTTAGGAGATACGCTGTGAGGCCTCTGTGTGCATGGAGAGAGCACCCCTGATTAATAGTCCTGCTGTGAGTGTGACATATCTGTGCTGCTGTGTAACTTTCCGGATGCTAGACACTTGTTTAATGATATTTGCCACTTCAATAGGAGGAAAATATTGAGATGATGTTAAATTGCTTTTCTCAGCGTGTGTGCTGTAGAAAGGGAAATGAAACATTAATTCAATGCTTTTTGTCTTTCACATGTGCTTGTGAAGTCAGGGCTCTGGTTTTAACCCATCAGTCTGCATGTGAGCAAATCTGAGTCATCTGTGCCTCATCTGGGAGGGTTAAATCCTGCCTCAGTGTCGTGGTGTATTCTCATGTTAGCTGAGATGGCCAACCTAGGACAGTCCTGGGCAGTCACAGCTTCTCTCTACAGTAGAAGAGCCTTCTTCTATATTTAGGAAACTCCCCAGTAAACTTGAGTCCCAAATAAGCTCTGGAACACAGTTGCCTGATTTTGAGTTCTGGATTTCTCATGCTTTGTCTGAAACATATTACTGTCCATTATTGCTGCTACAGCCTGAGTTCTCTGAGAAGATCGTTTTTTCAAAATGATGCCTTTTAAACCCCCAAAAGATACTATTTTCACATCACTCTTAGCGATGTTTCGGAGTGGAAGGCTATGGAAATAGCTCAGTGGTGTGACTGCCACCTACTGCTCGCTGCTCATCACACCAGCATCGGCTGGCTGCAGCAGCGGGACAGAACGTCAAATTCGAAGAAAAAATACTTATTACACAGGCATTTTTGATCTAAAAGGAGGATACAGCAGTATGTGCAAGTATTAAGTGTTGCTTGTAGGTTACAATTTGTAAATTCCCAGGATGAGAGATGCTGAAGTATTTGAGAGGTGTATTTAGCATGTGGAGCTGGCAAAAAAGTTGGAGAAGCCTGACATTTGCATTTCAAAACCAACAAAGTTAAACAAAGGAAATGACTCGATTTGGAAGCCTCTTGGACTTTAAAATGCCACGTATGGGTTTTCATCACATTTTAGCGTCTAACAATTTTCTGATGGGGGCTGTCAGTTAACCCATTTCACCAAGAATTAATCCCAGGCTAAGGGGAAATCAAGGAACCGCCTACCAAATGCCCTGCTTCACCAAAGACCCCATCCTGCATAGTACAGAATTGCCCTCACAGGGACCTGGTACCATTTGCCACCAGCACCTTGTGCAGTATCTGCACAACTCGAAATCCTAAGAATCAGATAGCACTCTTCAAACCTTTTTGATGGCAGCATTTCTGAAACATCATTTTAACAACTGTAATCCACTCTACAGCCTTGTGCCATTACTTCAGGGACTGTTGAGAGCTTTTCCTGTCACTTGGCATCCAGAGGTCCCAAGTTTAGTGTAATTATATCAGATAATGTCCCCAAAATATTGGAAGCACACATGTAGCATGACAAAATGACAAACATGAGGACCGTATTACTGTATTAGTATTTACTAATAGGATCAGGATAAGAGGTAAAGTAAAGATTTCTTCACAAGAATTATGGGCTAATATTTCAGATGTGCTCACCATAAAACACGTATGGGGAGCTTTTCATGTAACTGTCTTTCCGATAGTAAGCAGTTTGTTACCTCAGGGGTTTCACTTACTACATGCCTTTTTACACTTTAAGTGCCAGTGATGGGAGATAGATTTAATTCCTATGAAAACCTTCTGCTCTATCCAGAAAAACCCCAAAGCTCGTCCTCCCTCTGTTTACAATACTGATGAAATGCAAAGGGATGCTGAGCTACTGCTCACAAAATTCAATGGGAGCCTTACAGGCTATCCCAGGGAAAAGAAAAAGCTGTTTAATACATCCAAAAAATTAACCATTAGGGCATCTTCCATGGAGACAAACCAGTACTGCCTTTGCAGTGCCACTATCATCCGATTAGGTAACAGGGAAAAAAAGTGTTGTGATTTAGGTGACCAATCAAATTATGCAAATAATGAATAACAAACATAGCTTGGAGTGAGCTGCTTGTAAATTATTCTGAGCTTAAAATTCCTTTAAATAGATTTATCACAGAGGACAATGTCAAACATCCAGCACCTTTGCAATAATTACGATCCATCTGCAGGCTTTTCTGGAACCAAAAAAATGCAAACAATGTATCTGAATTTAGCTCAGTGAGTAACTCAGCCTGCTGAACTCGTAACTTCAGGGAAGTATTATCTTCTGGTTCTTGTTTGTCTGGACCCTGCTGAAGATGAATGTTATTTAAAGACTTTGAGAAATACTTTTTCATCTAATAACAACAATTTGCACATTTGAAAGAAAGAAATTGGTCACTTTCCCTCTGATGTGCTTAGTAAGAAAACTTAGTAACACCTGAAATTCATTTGAATAAATAAATATGGCTTATGGGCAGTTAACTGTGGGACTAAATTTTAAAGAAGGTGGTGAGAGGCATCTATGAAAATGGTAAGTACAGCTGGCAGAATTAAAATATTTCTAAGAAAACAATACGTGACTCTTAAGAAAACTCCATAGTGTATGTGGTGCAAGTATGCAGCTAAATGGTTAAAGGGATTTTGAATTTACCCTATAAATTTTAAAATCCAAACAAATGAACAGAACTCAGCTGATAAAGTGCTGTTGAACAATTTTTGGTAGCACAGAGCTCCTGGTTGTTTCAGTACCCCTGAAGCTGTGCTAGACCCCTCACAGCACAGCCGAATGAAAGCGTGCAAGGAGCTCATCACTTAATGACAAAAGTGACATTAACATATAACAACATGAGAAGACAAAGCAGCGTAGGTTGTATTAATAAGTTCATGTGGTTATTCAGCAGCATCAGTCCACCAAATGATTCAACTGCTATTATGGAGCATGTAATTCATATATATATATACATGTATAATTGAAAATACTGTAGCTGACTCATTCCCCAGGATGCGGCAGATGGATGGCTTGTAATGGGCTTTTTGGTGCCTGGCAAACCTGCTCAGGGGGGCAGTGCATGGTCAGAGGCAGAATCTGTAGGCAAGAGCTTTGTCTGTGGGCAGGCATGAAGGATTGGGTCCTTTTGTATTGCAGGAGCCAGTATCATTGTAAAAAGTTACCAGATCAAATTCAGGGCTGGCTGCACTCCTCAGGAGTGAATTACATGTTTTATCCCAAACCAGTGCCGATGAATCCTTTGAATCTGAATTGCCAGGAGGTAGCATAATGGCAAAACTGACACATATTTGATAGCTGTAACCTTATTTACATTGACAGAACTCATCACATTATAGCAGAGTATTAACGACATGTTAATTGAACTACTAATTGTCATCAGCTATTGAAGCGATAGGTTTTGTATAGCTTCCGTCGACAAAGTATTCACCAGAAGCTATGGGAAAAAAGATATTTTTACTTAAAATACTGGTAAAGAAGCTGGGTGAATAAAATTAAGCTGACCTTTTGATAGATGTCTGTTTATTGATTTAAATTCACCATTTTGTGAACAGTGTTGAAGAGAGCTGTTAGAATAGAAGCATGTATAATAACACAACCTAAACAATTCTTATTTCTTTGTGTGTCATTATGGAGAGATTGAAGTAAGCTTCACCTAAGTGTAGTGATGCAAAAAAAATAATAGTACCCAGTCTGGATGTGCAAAAGCAGAGGAAAACAAGAGCTTCATATTAAAGTGCCTTCTAGGTAGCTGACATGACGCATCTAGTCAGACGTAAATAATGACAGACGGAAACTATCATGAGGTCTGTGAAGCATCAACATGCTGCCATCATTTTCTTTCTAACCTTGCCTTGCTAGCAGCTCTCAGGCTTACAGGCTGAAAGATCATTTAAAAAGCAAATCCTAATGATGCTGCCCACTGTAACAACAGCCAGTGAGATTGGCACCAATTTAGCTCGGCTGGGAGCAGCGGCTAGCAGCCTTGCTGGCTCCGACACCCTCACCGGGCGCTGCCCTCCTGCCCCGGCACCACGCACCCCGGGGAAAGGATGCACCTGTACGGGCACGGGGAGTGGCTGCCGCTTCCCCCCCATCTCAGCAGAGAAGCCCCCAGACCACTTTTTACTGTGTTGATTTGTTTTGGGTGCAGGGTGCCTGGGATGTGCTTTTCTTTGTACACACTTTATTTGCAGCGCGTGTGTGTAGGAAAACAGAGGGATTAATGTGCCACTGTCCCTGTAGCTTCAGCTGTGCAGTGTTATGGTTCGGATAAACACATCTGTACGTGGCTGCCATAATGGGGAATGGCAGGGCGGTTTTGCCGACACAACTCAGGGAAAAAAAGCAAAACAAAAAAACCTCACTGCAGTTATCTGTCTTGTCCGGCTCAATAGACTGTTTGTCAAAGCCACCTACAATAAAACAGACGAGTGTTTTATTTAAGTCGGTGACTTCATTGCAAACCACTGGGAAACAAAGCTGATGTGCAATAACATAATGGCATTATCACTTCGCAAATCAGCATGTGGCTTTGCTTGGGTGCTAGCAGGGCATGAGGGCTCAGAGGGAGACAGATGACAACGTGGGGGAAAAAGCCAGTGGCTCAGACTGCTTGTTTTTGATTGTAAACATTATTTTTATATACAACAGTGAATTGCATCCTGTTTGGTAAGCCTGACCTCAGGCTGTATAACTGTATTTCCATTGTTTGTATGTAAATTAAAACACAACCAAAAAAGCCCTCCCCATCAGAAGGCTATTTACGCTCCACAGATCTTTCCAGTACTTTAAGCACAACTAAGCAGCTACCTCAGGTAAAGGAGATGCTGTTTTTTCAAGGAGGCATTTTAAAAGATTTCCCCATACACACCTCTGAATGCTCTAAATACTAATGCGGAATTCGTGACTCTCAAAGTAAATAGATGGCACTTCATTATGCTGGTGATGTCAGGTACTGTATAGGTTGATTTCCCAAGGCGTAAGTGAAAAATGTACTATTTGGTCTTAAATTTAGACTTAATAAATAGCTAATTTAGGATCTTGTTCTATATGCAAGGATATAATCACAAGGCATTCATTTTTAAGAGGTTTCATTTATTCTTGTGAGCTTAATTATTGCAAGGAAACTGTGAGCAATTTGTTTTTTTTACCAGTGTCTGATTTCTGAGAATGGTTATTAAATATTAAATGGATGCATAATTCAGGCAATTAAGAAAGTAATCACACAAAGTAATGTAATGGAAGTTAATTATTACTGCATAAGCAAATAGTTCATTAATGCTAGTAGTTGCTATGGCTGCATTCTTAATACATGCAGAACTGAAGCATGAATCCTCTGTGTATTCAGAGGTACTAGAAGTATGGTACTGCAGAAAGAGTGCTCTTAATGAAAGGCGCAGGCAAATAAGGTCATATTGACCTCTGACTTGTCTGAATGCTGTAGGATCATCATTACTTAAGAGAGTTTTATCAAAACCGTGGCTGCTTCAGATGCTTATAATCTCTCCTGTTTGTAATACCGACCACGGCTTAAATCAAAGAAGAATGTAGGGAATTCAGCTTGTTTAAAAGAAAGAAAAATAAAGAACCTCCAGTCCTGTTTCCCCTGTTAAAATCCTACCCAGTGGTGCTCCTCTTGTTAAAAGACTATAAAATCATTATATGTAACTTAAAAGGATTGTACAATTTTTCAGTACAGAAGTGTAATAGCTGACAACCACCTTGTTAGATTTTGTTCTTCAACTAGAGCAAAATCTGACATTTCCTTGCTAATGTTATTTCCCTAAAGCATAGCACTTCATAAAGACTATTTTAAGCCAAGAGACACTGATGTGGCTGTATTCCACCTAGAGGGCTGCGGTGCGGTGGTATTAACCTTACAGCCACGTAGTTCAGCCAGGGATGGGAGGATGTGACTGAGGGATGGATGGTGCAAAAATGATAACGAGGGTCTTGTTGCAGCCTCAGGAGTTGTGAAGGCGGAACAGTTGGTGCCTTATTTTTGTGGCTTTGGAGACAGGCACTTGTCCACTTTTGCTTATCCAGTATTATTGTGAAAGGAAAGAGAAGAGCAAGACGGAGCTGTGCTCACAATAGACGCAATGACCGTGCTGGGCAATGATTGCCAAGTACTGCAGTTATCCGGGTGCCCACTTCTGCCAGCTGCTGGTGCTCATTTATCCTCACTCAAAATACAGCTGTGCTGGGCCAAAGGAGGTGGATTTTGTTGCTAGCTTTGTACTGGTGTTAAGAAAAAATGGGACTGGATTAGCTAGCATAGTCTGCTCTGAGTTGCCTGGGATGTCTGTAGCCCCAGAGGTCTGTTTGACAACTGAGGACACTGAGGTTCACAGTTCATAGTCAGGTACTCTCCTCATCTCAGAGCATCTCAGAAGAGGGCCATGAGGAAAGGAGCATGTAGGAGCTAGCTGTTGCTAGCTTGGTGTTTACTGATTTTTCCAGGGAAACTTTCAGATGATAGCTTATGATACCCAACGTATATAGGACTTGATCAGGGGAGGGAAAGCATCGCGGTGGCAGCTCAGCACTGCATGCTGTAGTCCTTCCAAGGAGCTGGGTCAGTCAGCTGGAGTAGTGATAGGATAAAACTGGAAATAAGGCTCTGTAAGCCTCTGTGACTGTCTAGGGGAGAAAAAAATTTAACCCTTTGGACTGAAAATGCATTCCTGTGCACGCATGCACAATGACATTTCTTAATTTATTTTTAGGACTACTTATTCTGTGGAAGTGTTCATTATTTTGAAATTCTTAATGCTGTTTCAGAATGAAAAAAATGTTGAAGTATAGGAAATTCCCATGGGACAGAAATTTTTTTTTTTTTNTAACCAACAACGCAACAGCATGAGCAGTCAATCAAACAGGAACTGAGCCAGCGCAACCCCAGGAAAGTTCCTTTCATCCCTTCTTTATTTGAGAAGCAAACCCTTAGTCTTTTTGCAAGCCCTATTAAATGTCCAGCTTTTGCAGAATGTCTGGGAAGGCTTGAGAGTCGGCTGCGCTGGGCTGAGTGTGAGGGAACAAGTCCCAGACTCCTGCAGGCCCCACAAACAACACCTTGCTCGGGCCATCTGAGGCTCTCCCTTGCTGTGTGGTGGCGGGGGCCCTCCATCAGCTGCCAGCAGCCCCTCTGCAGCGCTCATGGCTCAGAACCAGCCCTCTGAACTCTGTCTCACGGCACCACCCACACCTATTGAGCCCTGCTGTCACATGCTCAACAAAAAATCTGTCTCTGTGCATAAGCTGCTGACTCTGGGGCATGTTTGCACCCAACTGGCTTCAAGGTGTGGCCCTGCACAGGGGAAAAAGGGAGCAGAGGTGGCTTTTTGACCAAGTGGCCATCCAAAAAGATACTTCAGTTAATTCAGGCAGTAAGAAAGCAAACTTGAATAACAAGTGTTTCTTCAACCCCTTGTGCAGAGTTATAGAATTAATTTATTGAATAAGATAGAAAATGGGCAAAAATGTGTCATAAGATTATTATTTTTTTTAAAGGCAACCTCATGTAGTTCCTCACAGGCCGCTGAATGGCAGAACATCCTGTGTATCTTACCTATGAACTGGTTAAGAAGAAATGATCAAGCACCATCACCAGTTCTGCAGCCCCTTTCTACCTATGTGAGTGTTTGGTGAGGGTGGCAGGGAGACTGGCCAGGGCTGAAACACTTCGTGCAAACAGCTGAGTATCTGTTACCCAGAAAACTCTCAGCCAGTGTCACTCGTGACAGAAGCATCCTTGCAGGTCTGCAGCCAGGCCTTGCACCATGCTGTCGCTGCCAGCCACTGAGGCTGGGCACCAGCACCCGCAGCTTTCCAGCATGCGCTGGGCCTCCCTCTGGGCACTGCGTTGCTGCTCCCTTTTTGGGGGAGTTCTCAATCTAGTACGTGTGTTTCTGGGAGACTGCCTGAAGAACTGTGATCATTGTATTGACAGCAGTTTTAGTTGTCAGGTGGATTGCTTATCTATATTTCTGACAGATGAATGTGTGATCAGTGCACTTGGAGGTCTTTCAGTGAAAATGTGTGCGTCGTGTACAGACAGCATATGCAGAAAGCATTCCTAGTAATGATTTTATTTTCTAGCCTGTTGACACCGCAAAGAGAGCAGATTTCTGTAAATGAGCACATAAAAGGCAAAGATCAGATTTAAACTATGGTCATATGAAATGAGAGAGTTTGATAAACCTTTGAAATAAATTGTTCTGAATACAAAATTCACTAACGTCATCTCAACACTTTACTCTTAATGTACTATATTTTTCCAATCAAGCAGTTGTAACTTATTTTGGATACAAATTTTAAGTCTCATTTGTATTGCAGAAACATCCCTTCTTTAATTTTTTTTTTTTAATTTTAATTATTATTTTTTTAAAATTAAAACTACCGGTCTTTTTGTGAAGGAAAGTAAGCAGTAACATCAAGAGCTGATTTTTTTTCTAAACCACCGTCTCATCTTCCAAAGTTTTGGTTTAATATGGATAACTGGTGGATGTTTTGTTTTCATTTTATATGGTGAAAATTACAAATGCTCTAATGTAAAAGAGATTCTTAAACGTTGTTAAAAAATACATGAACATTTTGACTTTCAGCTCTTTAATTTAGAGGTATGAAATTACCTCATTTTCTTTTAATTATGATAATTTTTTAGAAACTTTAATTCCCGCAACTAAAATATCTTTCAATCTCTCAGAAATTTACTTCTGACCCAATGTTTGCATGATGGAGAAGGCAGAGCTGCCGAAGCATTTGGAAAGGAGGGGAAAATGCCCAAGTTGCATAAAAAATTTAGCACTTTATCATCTGAGATTTTTGATAATGTACCAATTGGCAAGAAGAATTCATGATCACATCTACCTATTGCTGTGTATCTTTTGTCAACTGCGTGTGAGAAATGGAGAATGTTTAATCCAAGCAATGCATGTTGTGTATTTTTTTTTTTTAAATGACATACTGGTGGGGTTCTTCAAGCGTTTTTTATCTTTTACTTGAGGGTAGTCTGATTAAACATTTAGAAATAATTAAGACAAGTAAACTTAATTTACCACAGAATCCAATAACTAGAGTTGAACAAAATTATTATGGAATAAGTAAAGAAAAAAGAGAAAGGTGGAAAAATTAATTGAAGAAAATGGGGGTGGTTTCATTGTTAGTGGAGTTGAAGTGAGGTAGCTTGTTGGTGAACTTCTCTAATCAGGAATGCGTATTTACTCTTCTTTGTGTCAGCTACCTACTTTTTTAATATTGTCCACTTAAAAATAGTGAGAAATGAAACTCTGTAATATTGTTTCTTAGTTAAAACTAAGAGTTTTTGCAATGGATTAATTAGTATAAAGACTCTTAGTTTTCAACAGCTTGCTGGCATCAGAAATGATACTATTTAAACTGTTGGCTCTTCTGTTTTTAAAATGTTTTCAGTAAGATAACTGACCAGAGGTTGAGACTAATCTTCTTAATGCCTCCTTTGGCCATCTAAAACTGCGTTGGGTGCTGCATTTGCAAAATGCCCGTGTATCCTTTGTCCTATGCCAATTGTTTAAACAGATTATTAATCTCATCAAGCATAATGTAGATTGGGGAATGGGGTATCACAAACACAATTTCTTAGTTCTCCAGAAGCCATTGTAAATAGATGAACTATTAAAATATTACTTCTGAGAACTGATCTGCAGTAAAACTGAACTGGGTGATACAGTAGAAAAAGAAATGCAAGGTAGTTTGAGCTGAGAAACAGTCTGGCAGAACCAAGATATGCTGAGGAAAAGCACGATATACTCTGGAGTCAGAATTTCTAAAGTAAATTTGACTTTTCATCAGCGAAGCCAATTTTCTATGAAACAAAAATCTGGAATGACTTTTAAGATGGTATGGGGAGAGCTTCAAAAGATAGCATTGAAGCATTTAAGAGATGGTAGTGCTTATGAAAACTGTTGAACAACAGAGTGGTAGGCAGAATCTCCACAGGAGAGAGTTCAGGCATTTTTTCATGACTATCTCTAACAAGTTACCATAGGGTGGCTTGCTTTGAGAGATTCTTCTTTATTTCCTCAGTAATCCTGTTGATTTAACTCAGTATAGTCATACAATAAGCATTTCAATAACCAGGTCAACATGCAGTATTCATAAATTCTTTCAGAGCAGCTCTACATCCATCATGCAGTATAGTAAAGGTTGAACATCAGGCTTATCCTATTTTTCATTTTCCTTAAGCATATGCACATACCTTTTCAAATCATACCACACCGTTATTCATAGATTCTGGGAGGCTGTCATGAAATGTGAATAAAAAAAGGTGTACATATAATTGTACAGACTCTGATAACAGATAACAAGCAGAAGTTGAAGCTTTAAGTATTTCTTCAAGTTTTGGACCTGGAAAATATTTTCCTTTTTCTCTTTGGTCTTTGGCACGCAAGTATAGAAGTAACAAATGACCAGTTGCGGACTGTCTGTATTGGTATGGTGATGTTTTCTATTATGTGTTGTCAACGTGCCCGTAAATGTTGCATTTGGTCTCACTGTGATCATGGCATTTCATCTCATTTGTGTAAACAAATACAGGAAATCCTGAAGATCTGCCACCTAAGCCTTGAAAGAGAATGCCATTAACTTCAAGTGAGCCTGAAGAGGAAAGTATGCACAGAAGCTAAAATAATATGTACCTGCGGTGGTTCATAATCAAGTGCTTATTCTGTGTATGGGTTTTGTTTTTTAAATATAGTAATTCTTCATTGAAGTATAATTTCATGCTGCTTTTGTTTATTTTTCTCTACCCATTTCATTGTTATATTTGATGTGATGATGGCCAGAGATCTCTTTCATTTGCTATTTCCAGTCTCTTCTTTATTTTTCGTGGTTTTACTCAAATGTCTTAACCAGGTCAGTCAACTAGTTGCCACCTTGTTATATTCTTCTAGGTTATGAAGGTCCTGGTCGTTAGTCAGCTCCCACTTTATTGTGAGTGGTGCTACTTGACCACAGCCTTCCCTGTGAGCTGCCTGTTGCAGAAGTCTGAATGTCACATGGCCTCACTGCTGTCATGGAATATCTCTGCTTTACATAACGTTTCATCAAGCCAATGGAGTTACAATAGGGACTCTAAGGGAGCAGAAAGGTGGAACTGTACAAAAGTAAAAATGAAAGGTATTGCAGAGAAATGCTGAAGACAAAGTGAATCTGTTGAATGTGAGTGGGCTATTTGCAGGTTGTGCTGAGATTTTAGTGGTGTGTTTGTATTTATGTAGTGGAAAGAAATCCATGGCTGTAGAAATTTAGATAATGCTAATCTCAGATCTGAACTACCTTTATAAGCTTAAGCTCATACTTCAAAATTGGGATAATAGGAGTAGATTTATGCCAAATAATTATCAGATCACTTCTAATATCTTTCTTCCAAATACAACCTGAAATGCCTTGATAGTACCCTGTGGAAAAATAGAAGAATGATCAAAATCATTTAGATGAAATTTCTGTTCTTATTGCTTACTGCCAATAACAGGCTGTGAGTTGTATAATAAGTACAGAAGACAAAGGTAGCCCCACTATGGGAAAGCTTAATCTGAAAAAGAAAAGAAGGTAGGGTACCAGTTGAAACCTAATGGATAGTCTATTTAATTTCTTTAGAGATTTTATACCCACAAAGATTCACAACAGGCATCAAATATTTTGGTATAGTGCTGAGAATCACTGTGATTTTTGGAGCAACATGGCTCCTTGTGGGACCAGATAGCTGCAAAATCCCCCTGTGCTGTGATACTCATCAGCAACAGCTGATTTCAAGTGGAAAGATAAAAATAAGCTGTTGACTTTTCAAAGGCAAAAAAGCTCCACCTGCATCACCTGAATACACATCCCTTCAATGAAGCGGTATTGTCATTTTGCTGTGGGCCTTGGTGGAGTCTGAGCTGTGTTGAATCTGTGTAAACCAACATGATTTCTGACTGGTAACCCAATGACGTCCTACCGAGGCAATAAATTAATGTTATAGTTGACTGTCATGCTAGTACATGGTGTTTATGCACTATTTGCCTGAAGTAATATGAGAAGCAGAATGTCTTGAAAAATCACTTCTGGACATTTACTTACATATACAAGTCAGCTAACAGCTCTTGGAGTTCAAGAGGTTGTTTGTCTGTTGTGAAGAGAAAGCACTGTGACTTTTCATAGAAATAGTTTTCTAGATCCAGAACTCATTATTGAACACCTAATAGTTCATCCCAGTGTTTGCCCCTGAACAGAGATGCTGATAGGTTGCCAAGGCTTCTTTAGCAAAAGGCTCCCAGGGAAATTCTCAGGAGTATGAGATCTGCACGCACTGACTCCTTCCCTTTGTCTCAGTAAAAATATAAATACTATCTCAAGTCTTCTAATATTAGGATCTGTTACTAAAAAAATAAAAATAAAGCAGTTCAGGATTTTTTTTTTTTTTTTTTCCCACTCCACAGACCCAAACAGCGCAAGGGCCCTGCTTTCTACAATCAGTTTCCAAGAAGAATTTGGCTTTGTAGATATGGCTCCTAGCAGCCATGAAATTACTCTAGGAATATTTCATACAAAGGAAGAATCTAGGTGAACATTAGCCATTTTATTAATACTATGTAAATAAGTAGCTGCTTACAATCAAGTTTTGTGCTTTTCTCTAAATGAAAAACTAAAGCTAAGTTACGACTTCAAGTTTTAAGTAGGAAACTAAATATTTAACAAGTTCTTAAAAAAGCCTTTAACATAAATTTAGCATCACTCTAGCTATGTTTTGGAGCCTACTAAAATGCGTTAAGAAATGTATTGCCTATAAAATTTGGGTAAACTCTGGAGAAGCATTAAATACTTACACCTTAAATTTCTTTTTTTTCCTGCGTGTCAGGCTATATTCTTTCAGTCAGCCTTGTTAGTGTACTGCACAGCACCACACACTTTGGCACTTGCCAATTATAACATGTGAATAATAAAAATACATTTGTAGTTTTACTTAGTTCTGTTTACAGTTTGTTGCATGCAATTAATGCTATATCTAATACAATATCATCGAATATTTTCTCCTTTTCTCAGTGTAATATAATATAATTCCATTGTTTGAATTAGGAAAGAAAATTAAAGGGAGACGAGTGCTTCAGTTTTCACTAAGCATCTTTACAGCCCTACTGGAGTAAATGACATTTTAAGGTAATTGTTAAGATAGACTTGTGAATAGGACGTGAAAGATAGGAGATATTGTTCAAAGACCGAGTGGATGGGATCATCCAGAAATAATGTACTGTAAATTCTTCAAGCCAAGGAGTTCAAGTAGAAACAGTAAAGCACACACAAAAAAGTACAAAAATACGTTTTGTTCAACTAACACTTAAATTTCAAGGAGTCAAACCTGCATATACTGAAGTAGAAACTTTCTTCCCAGTTTCAGTTTGTTGAGATCAGATCATAAATGAGATTGTGCTTTCCAAGGCATTTTGGTTTACTTAAAATATCATTTGTAAAAATAAGTGACTGGTATATGCAGACCTGTGATTATTTCATCCATGTATTTATGTCCATTCCAAAGCCTTCAAAAATATTGGTACTTTCTCCTTAAAAGAGCAGCCTACCTGACTTGTAATGTAATTATAGCTTGTACTTCAATAGTCTCACTGAAGAGAAGAAAATAATGACAAGACATGTGAGGACAATGTTCTCTTTGGACAGCGAATCTAAACTTAGAATGGATGTTTGTCATTGTTTTTGTTTTTAGTCTTAAATATATTAAAGTAAATACAGTCACTGAAATATTCAGGAATGAATTCAAATGTTCTGAATTGCCTACAGGGCTATTTCATCAGTTAAAGAGAAAATACAGATCACAGATCAACTGAAGGAAGGAAATGGCAAAAAAGCAACACTTAAACGCATCTTGGTATGACCTGGCAAAAGATCTTGGACGTGTCTTGCAGCTGAAAAATGCATAGGTCACAAATAGCTAATAATGCTCATGAGAGGAAGAAATTTAAGGACGAGATCAAGAACAGTAGAGGATCAAGATGGTCTGTAGAGTGATGAACAGGCAAGGGTGGTTCCTGCAGAGTGCTATTTGCTAGTGTAGATGTTACCCTTCAACAGTACTGCATGGTCTCTTTTGAACAGGTGAGAGAGTGAAATGTGAATTTTTGCCTCAGAAGCAAGTACAGATTTTGGCTGAAGTGCTGGCAATGTCCTTTGCCCACCTTGGCCTTAATCCTGAACTCAGTGAAATCAAAGGGAACTGACTCCTATTGTCTTTAGAGCACCTTGGGTTAGACACTTTATGAAGCTCTTGATAAGAACCTAGTGCTGTTGCTACAGCCTTTCCCGCAGCTAGCTCCAGTATGCAAATAAATTCGAAAGCTCCATAACCAGTGTGAAACCAGTTGTATGTTGCAATTGCTACTTAGGGATAATTATAAATCCCTGTGAAGACAATAAGTGTGAAAGTCTCTGCAGATGCTGTCTGGGACATTCCTAGGCAGGAGAGAGCTTGGCGCCATTTTTATAGTTATGCCTGTTAAGATTTAATAGATGGAAAGTTTCATTAGTGAACTGTGTTGCAATTAACTTGAAGGAGGTTCCAGCCTACTGTATGCAGTCCTTCCTCAGAGAAAGTTGTTTACATTTCCTTTTGGTAATAATTTATTGGCTTTTCAGCACTTGAATGTTAATGAATAGCGAAGACCACAATTCAACAAAAAAACACCACCAACATGTAACATGATTTTCTAATTATTCTAAGAGAGGATTGAATCAGTTGTATAACTTTATTTCTCAATGAGCGTACTAGTTGCTGTGAAAGTCAAGACTGAGTTGACCCAAGGGCAAGGGATCACACAGAAACGCGAATTTAAAGGAATAGTTTTCTCCTTGATGATATCTGTAATAAGGATTAATGAGGTAATGACTTGGGGTTTGTTTGTCTTTTTACCAGTCCATCCTGAGGCCAGATCCTTCTTGCATCATACAATATTTTCATTGGAAAATAGATTAGGATTTAGGTATTCTTGGTATTGTGGGTGACCTGCCATGGGAGAGGATGCAGACAACTCCTACTAACTTGAGAGCTACTGCAGGCTTTTCAGTTCGTTTAGCGCAGGGCAGTTCCCCATACTTCTGAAAGAGGAATATGTGGTTGCTTGAAGCTGATTGATGCTCATAGTGATGGAAGATCACGTCCCCTGAACTTTGAGTCTACTTAAAAACAGCTCTATCAAAGCCAGCCTTCCCTTTTATCCTGCTCAGAAAACTCTGCCCTTGGAGGTGGCTACTTGCAGACAGGTCTGAGAAGGCACTGTGGCAGAGATGAGCCCGACTGCTCCAATCTGCAAGCTCTGTCACAGTGCATAGCCCCTGCTGCCCACCTGAACTGCACAGGAGTGTTGGTGAGATGTCTGGAGGATGCCTTCTCCCTTTTGAGAGGCTGCCAGCATACTTTCTAGCCATGATGCAAAGCTTGTAGTCCCATGAGCCTCATTGTTCTTGTGAGAAAATTTCTCTTCTCTTCCTTCTCTCATTCTATTGTAAAGTACTCTGGAAGGTCTTAGTTTTGTTTGGAAAAGAACAGGAGAAAATTTGAAAGCTCAAAAATAAAAATTCTTGATTGCAATTGTGAAGGCTGCGGGGAAGTTTTGGACATGTACAACTCTGTTTACTTCCTATTTTGATGGTCATAAGATGGAAAATAAAAGATGAAATGAGGTAATGAATGTATAACTGAGAGACAGGGCAAGTTTTGCCCCTTCAGAAAAACAAGATGTTAGCATGATTCTGGGAGCAGGATATCTGCATGCACGCACACACATCCACACTCCCTGCAGCTGTGGTTTAAAAAGAACGAAAAAAGAAAAAGTCATTAACTTTTTTGTAGTTTTGGATCTGCCCATATCATTTAATAAATGCAATATTATTAGTCAACATTAAAATTAGAGTCAGAGTAAGATGAAATAGCGTGAGGAAAACAGTAGACTTTTGTCAGTGTGAACAGGACAAAGAATGTTTTCCAGAGCATTCCTCATGCACTGGTTATAGATTTAGAGCTACTCTGGGGGTGAGAGTGAAGGTGGTGATCTCGCTCGTGTTGGTTGTGTGTTACCAAAGGTGTTTGAAATTGCCCTAGTGGGGTCAGCTAGGGCTGCAGTGACATCGTGGCTGCAGTTCAGTGGTACAGCAGTAGTGCATTAACTCACAGTACAGGATAAACTTCCAGAATCCATGTCTCTCACCTCTCTACCAAATTACTCTTTGCATTTGAACACTGTAATCCTAGAAAGAATACTTTCAAATGGCATAAAAGGAATATTGTGCAACCTTTATTAGTTTGTCACTACCGCAGATACTCCTCCAACGCTCTTTGATTTAGTGACATAGGCTGTGGTTAAAAGCTTTAGGCCAGGCCACACACATGCAAACACGGACTGGTGATTTGGATAATTAGTAGGAATGGCAGAGCCCTGTCTCTTTACAAGAAAGTTAGCAATGATAAGCAATTAAAAATGAACAGTAAAAGGTAAAATCTTGTAGATATAAGGAATGCAATAGATCAGGTTGAGCAAAGAAACATAACTACAAAGAAAAAAGTCTCTTATTTTTGAGTGTTTTCAGTGAAATAATTTCTAAAGATGAAATGGGAGAGACTTCTTAGTGGCTTCTCTGCAAAGCAGGAGCAGCTTCATTGTGCAATGGGTGTCCTGATGCTCATAGGCTCTGCTTTCCTAGAGCATTTGTAAGGTATTAGAGGTGTGTGAATGCGGTACACAGACAGTATTAAAAAAAAAAAACAACCCTAAAAGTAGAATCAACCAGTAAGGATTGCTGTGCGTTAATTTTCTCTTATGAGTTTTTTTTTTTTTCCCCACCTCTTTTGTTTCTCACTGACTTCTGAAGTGCTTGGCCTTGCCACCAGTGTTCTCTGCATTGTGAATGCTTCGAGTTGGCCGCAGAATTATTTATGCCCCCAAAAATACGGGCTACATTCCGTTTTCTGCTTACCTACTCCTCCTCATTTGTCTTGTGAAACTGAATTTCTGACTCAGTTCCTTTTCCTTGGCAATAGTCCAGCATTTTTGTTGCTGGGATGCATGATCTTCTTGTCTGCTTATCCACAAAGAGATGTTTCGTTGTTAAAAGTTATTTGACTTCATAGAAAGGTTTTTGTATATACTTTCTCTTATAAAAGTATGAGGAAAAATCTGTTTCTTGATTGCAAGTATTTTTTGAATTGATTGTTGTTCATAAAATACTCTAATTTCAGAGGATTTTTTTCCTCCAGGGGTATTCACAAGATATTTTAGTATTTACCTTCACTTTTCTTGTGCTTCTGGTTCTAAACTTGAACTTACTGTTAGCACACAAAAATGACCTGTGAACCAACATGCAGACGAGGAAGGCAAATAGTGAATTAAAAGTTGAATCTAATAGCATACAGGCTATAAATGTAATGAGAAGTGTTTGTAAAATAACTCAGTAAACACAGCAATGTCCTGAGGATACCTCCACATGGAGTAGAGTTTATCTGGAGACTTTCAGGAAAGGGCTCAGTGAGCACCTGCCAGGGTCAACTGACACAAATAACTGTGCTCATGACTCGTGCACAATGATGTTGTTGTCACACTGAGTTACTGAGCACAAGGAGAGGATGCCAGGATCTGTGGAAATGAAGCTTGGAGGTGAATGCTTTGAGGTGTTTGAGGAATCCTCAGTAATAGTAATCCTCAGTGGTAGGCTGAGGGAAAACACTGACTGTCCCAACTAAATCCAGTATGGCTTGGCCCTGACATCTCAGAAAGCCCCTGCAGTGTAGAGTTCTGCTTTTTGGAGTGCCTTGGCATTGTATGCATATTTGCAGCACAACGCGTTTGGGTTTTTGTTGTGGTCTGCATATGATTATAAGAAAAGGAAGAGGATGGGAGAAAACAGACCTGATGATGAGCTTGTCCCTCCTTTGTGTATGCATGCTTTCTGTCTGCCTGTGTGCTACTCTGAAACACTGTGGTCTCCCATGAAAATGATAATATCTGCAGAGGGATATGTAACAATTTTCTATCAAAGAAGTTATTGAGAAGAATGAAAGCAGTTCATTAAGACAGTCATTTCAGCTGAACAGTTACCTTATCCCATTCTAATAGCCAGTAAATATTGGTTATTCTGTTGTGACTGCCCCAGAAATAAATCTGTTCCCCCACCAACTGAGGAACGCTGCTCAGCAAACTCTCTCTTAGATTTATGTCCAAGAAACCAAAACAGTATTTCCAACAGAGTATAGATTTCTTAGTAAGAACGTCAACTCTCTGGCAAATTACGAGGAAGACAAAGAAGAAAGCATTTATGTCTCTATTGCCTCTGAAAATCATAATCAGAACATTTGTCATGTGCACCGATTAGCCAGTTGTTTAAAGGCCTATTGCACTTCAATGAATACTCATTTTTGGAGTTCAGTGCTTTTACAGCTGTTTTATTTTTCCTTTGGCCAGTCAGATCTGTAACTTTTTTGATTGATGGGGATATTTGGAGGAAATGGGGAGGCTTTGATTGTGCAATGTAACTGTTTACAGCATGCTTTGGCAAAGTAGCAAACTCAAGTCTTAAGGAGACATTAGCATTTTAGTGAGGAAAAAATACCTATGGCAGTCTTGGTGACCTCAGAAGAAGAAATTACCTTGCTCAGCATAGAACAATACTACAGAAAGCTGTCAGTTACATTGTGTTGGAGAAAACATGAAGATAGTTATCATGTATTTCTAATAAATCAGAATGACTTCACTGTATTTTGTATACTGCGTATTTATTGTACACCTTTAAATCTTTGGAATGAGGTAGGCTACAATACATGCTGGCACTGTCTAATCTGTCTATCAGATGATATAATACAGAGGTCCTGACCACTGAGGTTGCTAAAGATCTCCAAATGTGCCTCACAAAAGAATTTTTATTCTCATTCTTCTGGAAAAATAGATTTCAGATATTTCTGGTATAATTGTATTCTGCTGAAGTTCCTTCTACAGAATTGGTTTTATATGGTACTTCATCTCATCTCTATCCATGATTGTGTGCTGCTGACTGTATAATGTCATATGGATATTGTGTAGCACTTTACAAATAGCTTTAATTTAGTAGCTGGTGGATATATATATTTTGTATTTAAAAATACAGCAGATAATTACTAGCAAATAAAGGCTAACCCTTGCCTTCTTAGTATATAAGGATTAGTAGGCAAGTTTTGTACCATTTTTATATATTAATCACTAGCATTAAGGTAAAACAGGCATACTGAAGTTATCTTCCCTTTTCTGAGGGTTATTTGCGTAATCCTCTTTCTTTGTGTCTTGATGCCTTCAGTGAAAGAATGTACCTCCAGTGGAAGGAATGGCACTGTTCAAGTGCAAAGGAAACGTTTTACTTCTAGATAGTGATGTGTAGCTCTCAGCATTTGAAGCACTCACTTATTCAAGAGGTCATTCTGAAAAAAGTTGTATATGGCTCAGATACCTCAGAACTGAAGATGAAACAGCCTTCAGTAGGGTTAGAAGGAAATCTCTTTTGTGACTCTGCACTAATCCTTGACAGGTATACATTTGCAAAACAAAACAAAAATATTTTTTTTCCTGCAGGGAGGAGATGCGAAATGTGTAAGCATACATTGAGAATGTTTCTTTTTCCCTCTCATCCAATGTATCAGAATTAAGGTCTGTAGATACGCAAAAATGTGCAAATATTCCTTGAGAGTGGTTCTTTCTACCCTCTTACCCAGGTCACGGTTAAGGTCAGGAGATGGGTCAGAAGATATTTGTTTGGAGATGATGGTTATGTTGTGTAAATGAGTTTAGCAGTGTTGAAATAAGCTTAACAAAAGAAAAGTAGTAGCAAGATACCTAACAAAACAATCTAATTTTCTTCTAATAATCTAGCAGAATTTTAAAAGATCTCTGATGAGTGAACAATCCTGAGTGATGCTTTACCTCCTAAAAAAAGGCAAAAAATGGTAATTGTGCTGGAAACCTTGAAGACTACTGTCCTCTGCTGAATTCACTCTCCTACCATTTGTTATGCATTGCATCTGTGTACAATATAAAACGAAGCTATAGTTATGAAGTTTGAGACTACTGACTGACGTGCTTTCTGTGAATGGAGCAAATGGTCAACTGTGTGATCACGTAGAAGTTTTAGTCAAGTGATGAAATGAGAATACATTGTGGACACATTCAATATTGTACTTTTTGAGGGAGATGTTCCTATGAAGTGAGGGTTAATGTGTGTCTATGACTTGCTTAATTCTGTTTTGAAAAGAATGGAGTTCTTGATTAACTAAGAAACAAAGAATCCAAATGGTTTGGAAATTTCAGAAAGACCTGGCTCAAGTTTTATTGGCTCAATTTCAAATTTTGTTCTTCTTTGTTCTATCTGGAACATTCATTGAGTTGTGTAGACAGAATAGAATTTCAATTTGCCGCAAGACCATTAAATAGTGTACATCACACGTCTAGCCTACTAGTTTCATGTTTTCATTGCCCTCCTATTTTTTATGCTTTAATAAAAGTATTTAAAACAATAAAAGAAGTTTTCTTACTTATATACATAAGCTATATTACATAATTTATATGCAGCCCAAGACAATTTCACTTCATTCAATGTGGCTCAGGCAAGCCAAAATGTTGGATACCCATGGCGTAGATGGAAAAAGCAAAATGTGCTCACATATCTAAAATCTAAAAAGCTATCCCAACTGCCTACATCTTTTGCAAGCTCCAACGAAATACTGCAACTCTTTGGTTATAACAGCACTCACAACACTGTATGGTTCAGTGCTACAGCAGGGTTGTACTTTCAGGGATCATTACCTGATTTGCAAACTGGTTGTTCAGTTAAGTTGCACAGAGCAAGGTGAAAGGCCTACATCTGTATTTGAGAAAGGGCACATGGCGCTTAGGGTAAAGGCATCCCATTCCGTGACTCCAGCACCTGGGCATTACTGCAATGTAAGTAGTTTACTAATAAACTTGGCTTTTGAGCTAATTTGCTGTATCAACAGGATTGATTGTTTTTTATTTTTTTTTTATATTTTTTTTGTATTTCAAGGAATGGATTCCTTAAAACAAAGCCTTCTGTCTGCTCACATCCTTTCTGTTGATTATTTTTTGTTAAATGAGTAAGTAATATTTTAGGTGAGAGCTGACATGAAAGAGAATCTAACCTTGCACACTAACAGCCTGATGGTACTTTTCTGTATTTCTGCAGATGAATTTAGTCACTTCTCTCAGAAAGAACACAGCTGTGACCTGTGTAAATGAATAAGAAATGCTCTGAGATTGCAGTGATCAGTTGATTTGCATCTTTAGTTGAGAGGAAATTCTAGCTAATTAATGGACTACACTTGTTTTGATTTAAATAGGCAAGCCTAAAAGCCTTCTCTGCACCTCTGTTTGTTTAAGTTGGCTTTGTCTCTTTGATCTTATGTTAACATACCTTAATGACAGGTAATGATTGATAATGGTATATTGTAAAGTTCAGGTAATAAATAGTGTTTTACTCATAATAATGCTGAGTAATGTACTTTTTATGACCCAGTTTGATGGAAAATTTCCTTGTCAACTCTGCCTCATTGTCCAAACAAAACCACCCATTGCTTAAAGAAATACATGTCTAACCTAGACACGTTAATTAGGGTCATGACTGAGCTACGCAAAGGAATATAGTAACACTTCAGCTATCTTTAAGTATGATCTTTGGACAACAGTTCTAACGTTAAACTTGAAGTTTAATGGGGAGCTGTTGTTTACACTACCTTTTTGTAGCTCACAGACATATGTTGGAATCCATCCATAGCGGCTTGGTGGTGGGAAAACATCTTCTCTCTGAAAGTCTTTAAAGGTTGTAAACAGTATTTGAAAATCAGAAATCACAAAATTAAGTAATCCTGGATGAAAAAGGAGGAAAAGAGATTTCTGGGTTTTCATCCAGTCAGAAACCCAAGTCAGTAAATATCATGTTCCATCAAGCTGAGGGTTTAAAAGGGGGTTAGTCTTCAGCTGTCAACGTCCTGAAATCCTGTACATCTAAGTGCATTGCCAAGTCCTCCGTGAGTGCTGGAGCTCTCTGAGTACTTCATCTGCTTTGAAGTTTCAGGGATTTTTGCTGGTAATGTAGTGAGGCTCCAGAGCACCAGTATCGCCTTGAAAATGAAAGTCCAAATCTCACAAAACTCTCATTTCAGAGCTGAATGTGTTCAAAACAATTTTTAGGTGCGTTGTCTTGCTGTTTTGTTGTTGTTGTTTGTTTGTTTGTTTGTTTGTTTTTCCTGCACTGAAGATTGAGCACATGCTTAAACTGTGAAACTCTACAACTATTGGTTTTATCGGCATCAGGAAAGCACACATTTCTGACCCCAGGCTAACATAGCAAATTTGTCAAAGAAATTAGGGTACAACTGTATGTCCAAATACCTGCTTAAATATTTCTTCCATTGTGTGGTAGAATGGAGAGAGTGCAGGACAGTTTTTCTTCAGATTAATCTGTGGACTTGGAGATGATTTCCAGGTTGTTCTCCAAGCTCAGTGGGGAGCTCATGGAAACAGCTCTGCTCTGGACTGCACCTAGGGAACTGTTAGCCAAAAGCCAGAAGGAAAGCTTGGTGAAGTCTTGGTGTTTTTGTGTTGTTGTTGTTTTTTTCCCTATGGGAATATAGGGACCTGCTGTGCCATGTGGTTTGTTTAATAGGAGAATGCTTTTTGAAGTAATGGATCTGCCAGAAGAGGGTATGTGCAGACTTGTAATATATATAGTTCAAGAGAACTGTTAACTGCTCTTTCTTATTATGGAAACATACTCAGCTTCTTCTCTTATATTGCATCTCCTGTGATTTAATGCTGTTTAAAAAACAAAAACAGCCAAAAAAAAAAAACAACCCCAAACAACTAAAACAACAACATCATCATTCAGTTTATTTCTATTCAAATGGAAGTCTTTCTATGGTTCTTAATTTGACTGCTATAGTTGTTGAAGAAAGTAAAAATTCTAATCATGTATTCGTAAATGATGCTTGAGAGAAGTTTTGCCTTCACAAATGTATTGCTTATAATCTTATGCTGACCTCCAAACAGAAGTACCCCATGACTTGATCATGTAGATGTTCTGAAGGCTGGATTAGTGCAGCCTGTTCATTCATCATGGGGCTCTTATGTTTGATAGATTTAACAGAAATTGTTCTGTATTGGTGACTCTCGAAGTAATAATGACAACACTATGTGAACTTAAATCTGATTTCAACCAATTCTTGTTATGTGTTAAGCTAAGAAAATACAAAAACCATCTAGCCAAATATGAATGTGATTCTTCATGAAGCCTGCATGTAGCTGTCATGATATCTAACCCATAGGGAACTACACAAAATTATGATGAAAACCAAAAACATTATTCTGTGAAAACCTGAGCTTCCAAGAGTGGACTGTGTTGTGGGGCTAAGCAGTTTTCTACTGGAAATCTTTCTTGATGTGAAGTTCATGTTCCTTTGAAAAAAACAGTGCTCACTTTTCTACATGTTGAACAAGGAAGCATGTGATGCTGCAGATTTAAGAAAATTTGTATTCTCTCCCATGGTGCCCATGCAATGAAGCGTTCTCTGGATCTCAGAAGCACAGCAGCTTCAGTGCAAGACTGAAAGTATCAGCATACTTGGAATAACTAAGAAAGAACCTCTAGAAAAGTAGTCGTCTGTCCTTTTCCTTTCTCTGTTGTTTTCTTTCAATATTAAAAATATATGATGTTATGCCAGAAGGGATTTGTCCTTTTTATCTAGTAAGAGGAATGCTTTTGTTATTTGCATTTCTGAATTGCTTAGCTGCCCAAGCATGCTTTATGTGTGCTGCTTGAAATGTGTCATTGTATCACGTGAGCACTGTTCTCTAGCTGATGTTGGACTTCCTCCAACAAATATGGATTATGTTAAAGTAGGTTCTGAATTGACGAGGATATGTTAATAACTCCCAGATGGGCATCTTTGTGCAGGGAAATACAAGCGGTGTACGGCAGGAGCTAGTGTTTGGCAGGTCCATCATTCCGTCATTAAAGGCCACATTATTACTTACAACTCTGCTTGCATGACAATTGCTTGCATAAACTCAGTCTCCCAATAACAAATACACACAATTTGCTTTTAGACATTTTTTCCTCTTGCAAGGATTTTTTCATATGCCAGCTGATATTTCCTCCAGTTTAAAATATGGAATTTTGAAAATGAAATAATAGCATGAAAAAAACACTTGGATTCCACAAATCCATGATTAAGATCTTTTTTCCCCCAAATATGTGACACAAATACAAACACAAAATACTTGTGTCTTCATATTTTTGCTGTCTGTATTATCCTGTGTTTAAGGCCAACTCAAGAATTCTGTTGACTGGAGCATTTAAATTTCATTCATAGCTACGATTGGATGTGCTACATTTAAAAAAAAAAAAAAAAAAGTTCATGTTCTTAGGGAGTAGGGGGGGCTTGTAGTCTTCCTAGAAGCAGTTAAAAAACAATGTTGTTTTTCACCTAGGTTCATGGATGGAAGAAGTTATGGTTAGAAAACTATATAGGAAGTACACACAAGTGTGAATTATACAATAAAAATGTATTTACTATGCATCTTCATCACTGGACTTGTACTTCATCTATCAATATATTTCACCAAAACATTCCAAAGCTCTTTTCATCCAGCAAACATCTGGAAAACGTGACTGGCTGGAAAACATTCTTTCCTTCCTTCTCCACCCAACTTTTCACAATCTTACCCTTCCTAACTATCCAGTTATAAACTAGAAAACAAATGCAAAAGCCATACCAGCTTTTCTTGGGGATATTAAAAAAAAAAAAAGAAAAAAAAGTAGTATATCTTTCACTACTGATTACAAGTGGAGTAAAGACTTTGGATTTTGGGAATAGAATACTTTGGAATCTATAGTTATTGTTCTTACTTTTAGTCTTAAAGCCCTGACTTCAGGAGCTGGAGCCTATAAAGCTGGGCCTCTTGTGATGATTTGGGGAGTAGTTACCAGGTAAGATAATATAAATAATACAGAGAATAAACAGTTTTTAGGAAACTTCATAAAATCTCTTTTTTTTTAAGATGTAGTGAATAAATTATGAATATTTTTGTCAGCTACCTAGGTTTTTCTGCCCCGAATTCAGATCTATACCTCATTTTGATGTATTCTCACAAGCATGCATCTGTATTTTCTTGCTTACGCATTTATACTCAAAGCTGGATTTTGACTGGCATATCAATGATAATGATTACTTCATAGTTCTCAATAATAAAAAGACGAAGTATACATTTTGCAATAATCTTATTGAGCCAGCTGATGATAATTTGCATTTTACAGTACATTCTGGGGAATACTGCTGTGTTGGGGCAGTATTTTGTGTTGATGACCCAAAACGTCAATACTATCCAGTGTCTGGAGCTGACCCAAGCAACAAAGATACCATGAGGACTCCACATATTTTTGTTCTTCTCCAGTCTCCTTCTACATGTTATGATATTATTACTCTCAATCTGGTACTTAATTTTCTTGGCTCTTAAAATGAGTGCTGTAAGAGTAGTTGAATGTAATATGTGGTATTTTAATATTGTGACTCTTAATGCTACATAAAACCTTTGTTTCCTACAGGTTTATTGAGCTGGTGTATTAGATTTCCTGCTGCATGAGCAAGAAGATTATGGTGGCTTACGTCTAAGTGTACTTTTGGGAGGCATTTTGTATTTTCTCTATAAATAGTCTTTCTAAAACACAATTTTGAAACTATTAATGTTTATATCGCATTATACATCTCCCTAAGTTTACTGTCCTGAGTATACAGCGTGGCAGCAAGAGGAAATCTTTTTGTCTAAGAAACGTGTTCAGAATTGTCATTATTAAAAGGCTACTAAAAAGTAGGCTTGCTACTTAAAGGCAGGTCTGTTATATTTATCTTTTTATCTGTAGGGTATTTTTGGCTTATTACATCGAGTCGTTCTTGTTTTCAACAATAGTAAAATTACATCTCTTAAGGAGTTAAGCAGTTCAATAGGAATTGTGAATGTTAAGCTTCTAGCAGAAGCGTTGGCTTCCTGGCTATTCCTTTTGTGTCAGAAAAATGTCACATGAGTCAATTGCAATTATGAGCTCTTCACAGATAAAACTTAGACTTGAGGGTAAGAGTAAAACTCGTATGTTACACTGTATAAACTATTTTTTGCCTTAAGGAAAAGAATGCACTTAATATAGACTTTAAAGAAAGAAACCCTGGAAAGATCCTTCATCCTAAGATAAAAGGAAAATATTTGTGGGAGGGGGGAAGCAGAGGTAGTTCATACGTGTATTATCTTACTGATGTGTACTCTGTTTTGAGAATAATTTAATGAGCAATTTCTTCACGATTTATAAGAAGATGCCACAGGCCTAACTCTGCAAGGTCCCCTGGAACAGTTTATCCATCCGTACGTGAACAGCTAGTTTCATTATTTTTAAAAATGGAACATGAGTGAAACAAATGGTTAGCGTCACTCTGTCCAGAGCAATGAGAGATTATCATCTCAAGCAGCAGCCATCAGGCGGGCTGGGCCCAGCCCCGTGTCTGCCTCAGGTTCAGATGTGGGGTGCCGTGTAGGCAATCTGCAATTTGCTGGGGGCATCGTTAGCTGGCTCTGCCTCTGGGTAGGATTTGAGGCAGGCCTGGAGCAGCTGCAGGCTGGGCGGCCCAGGAGGGATGCTCAGTGCCCCGCTGTCACCGCTGGAGCTGGTGCCAAAGCCCCGGTGACACGGAGGAGGCATTAGGTCAGATGAGTTACATTAAGTGGCAAGTGATAAATTCAAGATGACAATCCAAAACAGCAGTGTTTCTGCCAGTAATTAATTCCAGTGGTGCCCGAGGCAGTGCTGGGTTACTACAACCAGTGTGGCCAGAGCTGAGCAGCTAATGAGAAAACATTACAGTGAGAATCAGGGACCGGTGCATTCTGGCAGGATGAGGTCACTATGATTAGAAAGTATTAATGCAAGCTTAATGTGTAACTATGACAAAGAAACTTTGTGTTATTCGTGAGTGGTTAAAATGCAGCTGTCCTTTTGTGTTTTTTTTCTCTTTTTTTTTCTCCTTGAATGACTTTTGCACGATGCCTGATCCAGCCTTGGTGCCAGCACATGCGAGCCATGCCACAGCTAGTTAGCTGCTCCAGCCAGACACAGTTCCTTTCTTCCCTTACATTTGATCTATTTACTTTTGTCAGGTAGCAGTGAACACTCAGCTTAGAGGAAGGAGTTTTGCTGGTGTTACCTATGAATGGGAAGAATGATGAGAAGATGACACTTCTACAGCTGTCAGCCTCCTTGGTCAGCAATAGAGATGTGATTGCATGGTACTGGCTTGCAAAAGCCAAGTCCTTCTGAAAACTTCCGCTGTCTCAGGAGTGATGGAAGGCCATCTAAGAACCGAGTTTTATAGTTACTGTCCTGCCCTGTTGCAGATTTGATGGAGTTGTGCGGGAAGAAAAATTCACAGTGGAACTTCAAAAATAATTCTGCAAGATTTTCGCAGGCCATTACAGGTTTTCCAAGACTGTTATCCCCCATAGCTGCAGGATTTGCATCACGAATAACTACAGGTGCCATGTACTATCCTAAAGGAAAACTGTAGGTTATAATGCTCTTACTAAGTGCTCTTACCAATGGACTTCAGAAAGGGTTCTGCTAACTATGAAGTGATACTTATTTCATAACACTTTCCCATAAATTGCAAAGATATAGATGAGATGGACTGCATATTGTGGTATTTGTATTTTTGTTGTCTAAAGCCTAACAGCTACTTTCACGTTTTTGCTTTGTTTCCTCTTGTTTCATATTTATGTAATGACCATTTTCTTCTGAAAGCATTGTAAATACTTCAGTGCAAATACCTTTATGGAGTAGATAAAAATAGTATTTAATCAGGTCAGTAAGACTTCATCTAGTCCCAAATGTCAAGTGATATAATTAATTGGCAAGCTTGTAACCAAATCCTTACATTACCTCAGAATATATTGAACAACCACGGATATTTTTACACTACATCTTGTCCTTTAGTACATACCTTCATCTTTCAAAGCCAGTTTTAAAAAATATTTCTTATTTCAGCAAGACATTATTATGCATTTTCTTCTGTATTTCACTCTTACCTTTTATAACAATTCCCAGAATACTCATAGAAGAAAACAAATTACCAAACATTCTTTCTCTCATTCAATTATTTTTATACAGTATTGAACTATAATAGCAAAAATATCTCGTCTTCAATATGAAACTTGAAAGTGATGTTTGAGGCCTACAGTTACAGAAGGTAATTTAAAAAAGAAAAAAGGTATTAAATACACTGACCCTGTTAGTAATCAGATTTGCAATGACACTATTTCTCTGATGAACAGTGAAAGTATCATCAAGGGTAATATGCAGCAATATGAGCTGTAATCTAGCAAGTGACAATTGTTTCCATGGTATTAGAGCCTTTTTGAACGTGTTCCTTTTCTCTGTTTGTGTAACAAGCTTGTCAGGTTGTTTGGGTTTTATTTATTTATTTCTGTAGTTATACAGTGAGCAATTATTTTGCCTTCATTTTCAGGGAAAAGGAAAAATATCCCACAGTTTAATCTCTGTGACAAACAGCCTTAGAATTTCAGTTAATCAAATGATGAATTTGGGAACTATTGTTAAAATACAATAAGTGCAACAATTAGGCACTATTGCCGCTTACTTTTAATGCTTAAAACACAGGTCAAGCACTTTAAGTGCAAATTAGATCCTAAGCAGGATAATTAAGACCTAGGGTTAGAACTGTTGATAAATTTGGGAATGTAAATAGATTCCTATAGTATCATTGCAATGTTGAAACAGGTAGTTATGTAATCATCTGTATTTCAGAGGGGAACATGTATTTTCATGGAAGGCACAGGGAAATGTTTTTTGACTATCTATTTGGACTCTTCTTGGAGCCTGCTGTAAGAAGAGATGCGAACACATGCGTAATGGTGCTCGGATGAATAAATGTGCTCTCACCAGGTCAGTAGGCAAGATCTATGTAGTACTAATTGCTAATCATTTGCAACTCACATTAGATCAATTTATTAGCTCATCAGAATTTTGTGAGCATAATAAAATGTGAGCAGGTGTAAAAACTCTTTGCATGGGTTTTCTATCTACAAAATGTAGCAAGAGTCGTCATTTTCATGGAAGACCCTTTTAGTTGCCTTATATGGCAGGAAGGCTTCCGAGTATAATTTTAGTGGGGAGGGGAATGTCTAATGATGCTGTAGGTTATTTAAAAAAAAAAAAAAAGTTATGTGATGAAGAATGTTTTTACCTGGTTTTCATGACTTCCTCTGGAATTTTATAATTAGTGAAGGTTACTGTGTTTTGTTGCTATTTATAAACTGTGTGGGAAGGTTGTAGTAAGGAATGGTTCAGACAGATTGAAGATGTGAAGTGCTAGGCTCTAAATGGATTATTAAGTTCCACATTTCATAAGGGATCTTTCTTCTTAAATTGGAGTCTCTGGGAAAAATAAACTTGCTGTAAGTTTCTGAGAACTTAATTATTCTAACTAAAAACTACTCCAAAATGTCTCATTAATACAGTAAATGGTCATCTCAAGTAATGTCAGTATAACTTCCAGTTTTAAATATGAGTTATTGGGCTGGAATTAAAGGCAATACACATTAAAACTTTAAAAATAGAATTTCAGTGTAGCTGTGGGATATGATCTCATACCAGAGGATGGCCAATGAGTCTGGGTTTTAATTTTGATAAGACATAGTATTGTTTAAATACAGGCTTTTCATTTAATTGCAACTACTGAATTTCACAGCATCAAAAGAAATGTTTAATTTCACAAACTTTTAGGATAGACTACACCATTTTATGTTTGCAGAACAAACCCAGAAATTTATTAATAGATTTTACTTCAGATCCTAATGCCAAACTCATGTAGATAGTAGGAGAAGCTTTGAAACCTTTTTTGCTCTGTTGTACCTCTTGTTTATGCTAACTAGCACCTGTATTTGTGTATTCTTCCATCCCTTAGTAGCTGAAGCTATTTAGTGCAGCGAGCGTGTGGCTGCCTGAACATAAACACTGAGCAATGACAGGGTTTTGCTGCAGCGGGAAGCCAGGGGATATATAATTGTATCGTTGGCTCTCGTTCTGTTCCCACGTGTAACTTGGTTAAATGTCACCATAGGCTGCAGGCTCTCACTCTTCACTCGGCCGCGGGCCTCATCCAATCTGTTGTCAGGTAGCACAAGTGCGGGGCTGAGCCGGGCCCGCGGCCCCGCAGGGACCCATATCCAGGCCTCACCGATCGTTGACCTGGCCATTGTTGTTTGTGATACTTACTGGTAAACTTCCGCAATCAATACAACATCAGCCCGCACAGCTCCTGGGAATGGAAACCTGAAGCAGTGCACTTAATCTTGAGGCCAGCTGCTGCTCCCTGCTCCGCTGCTAAAGGGGCAGTTGGCCTCCGAGATGCAACATGATTGCCGTAGGGGTCAGGAGCTGCAGGTGTGATGGATGGCTGTTCTTCAGGTAGCACCTCTTCATCAGCCAGAGGTGGTTATAGCGACGGACCACAATTGTGCACACAAAAACCCTTGTAGCTTGTTTGTGGGCTTGCAGTGAGAGCAATCAGTGAGAGAACAGAACAACCAGTGAGAGATGGAGTGTGTAGTGCAGTACTTCGGAGCCAGTCTTTGGGAAAAGGAAGCAGTGAAGAAAATAAGATCTCATAAGTTTGGTAAACCTTCACATTCATTACAAAATTGAGACAGTTGCAAATACGTTGTCATATGCAATTCCACTTACATTGAGTCTTTTCCTTGCACTTAAATATTAACCACCATTCTGCAAATTGATGAAGCCATGAAATGGTCTCAAAGGCCAAAGAATCAAAATTAACACAAATTATTTCTACATGGTGGAGCACCTCTGTGTTTACCAGTGTTTTAAGATACATTAAGCAGTTAAGTACCTGTTCTAATGTCTGCAGTGGGCTGGGTGTGAAAGTTGGTGAATTACTTCCAACACTCTTGATTTTTAGTCCTCCCCTTAACCTGCAGACAATCATCACTGCAGAGAAAAGCATGTTACCTAGCTCAGAAATTCCAGTACTGCAACCTAATGTTTCACAGCTGAAAAATCAACTGTATGGTGAAGTGTCCATTCAAATCCCAACATTTCTTCCGTTCCACTTTTTCACACGCTGGAAAACTGTTGTGTAGGAGGCAAAAGTTTTGCTCCAGACCTCTGAGTGTTTCCTATTTCTGTCCAATGATTTGATATTCAAAACAAGTTCAAACACTGTTTCTAAAAATATGTGCTATGGTCTGATTATTGAAACAGTATTTGCATGATGTTCCTAGCTCCCCAGCAACACTACATTGAGAACTTTGTAATATTTAATATATTTTTCACCAAAATGTACCAAAATTCTTTGTTCAGCTGCTCATTCTTAACACGTGGTGCTGAGATTTTTCAGTAGATCATTACAAATCGTTACGGGAATATCTGCTTTTAAACAAATGTGGATCTATGAAAAGGTAAGGGTTGGAAGGCAGAGTTTACTGGTGAGAACTGAAACAAGACAAAAAAGATCAGTTGGCTTCCGCTGAATGTGGGCCATGTTGTTCCTGGTCATGACTGGGTGTATGGCTGTGATTTTCCAGCACAAATCTCTGAAGTGTGACTCACTGTCAGTGACTGTGCTGGTGCCTCTGGTGCTTGGTGGTTTGGTTTTCTTGTGTGTCATGTTGCTGTTGTGCACAGATTTTGTGGGGGGAAAAAAGCCCAACAATATTCTTTGTACAAACTACTGTTTTTTGATTTTGATAAAGAGATGGATTTTTTTTTTGGTCTGTTTTGAAACTTTGGTTCTATTTTCATGTACGAAGACAACGCAGACCTAACTACTGTGTTAGGTCACTCGAGCCAAGCTTGAGGACAAACTGACGTCTTCCTCATAACATGTAATAAAGCAGAAGAAGGTGCTGCTTCTGCAGCAGCTTATAGTCTGCTATTGCTTGTTCCTCCTACTGCAGCACTGCCACTCACTCGGCACAGTTGCTCTGAAATGTCGGAAAATAAGTTCTTATGAAATCTTAGTGCACTGTTTCAAGGAAAAAAAAAAAAGAACAAACAAAACCAAACAAGCAAAACTGGAAGGATGTAACAATTAGGGAGGATATTGGTATGGTCTTTAGGATGAATGAAGGATACCCAATTGCAATGAAACTGAGGATCAGAAAAATTTACTTAAGTGTAAGGTCTATTAGGTTAGGGAACAATTGTAGAGAAGTAATTGTGAAAGCCCCATTTCTTGAGACTTTTAAAACTGAACAATTCAAGACCCTGGAAAATATACTGTAGATAGCACAATATAATGACAGGAGGATAGAGCTACTCTAATAGGCCTACTTCATTTCTAATTCCTATGAGTCTGTTAAGCTATTTATGCTTAATTTTACATAGTTATGACTACAGAGTATGATCATCCAAATTGTAATAAAATCCTTATAACAGATAAAAATAAAAAAGTGATGCCTCATTTTGCTCAAATGAGCTAACCTACCTCAAAAATGAATGACAATCTATGCTGCTAGGGCAGCAGTGGGGTCACCAGTGATGCCTTTATGTAATATTAAGTTCTGTACAGAATTATACTCCTGCATTTTGTTTGTCCAGAAGCAAAATAAACCCAGAAACTGTGCAATCAACTGGGAGGGACGTGCAGAGCACCTAAATGCCTTGCTGCCAGGCAAGAAAGGGGCAGTGGGTCCATGCTCCCAAGCAGATGGTGATGTCCATATCTGTCTCGCCCCTGTGACTGGGTGAGCAATGGCAAAATGAATCCCTAGTATTGTGAGTTAGTACAGCTACCTTCCCTCTCCTCACAACCATATATACCTACAAATGTAAAAATATGTATGTTTATATGCTTAGGTTTTTCAATCAACCCTACAGTTTTACTCTTTTTGCTCTCCCCCAGCACTTTATCCCTGCTTTGGTTTCAGTACGGGTGAAAACTGTGAACACCCACATGAGTACTTCTCTTGCCCTTTCTCAAATGCAAACACCAGAAACTCTTCCTTGGAGTTAAGTTGACAGCAGTTTTGAGAGAACCACTCTCGTGTTTTGCTGAATGCTTTTTGTTAATGCCTAGCTCTGAGATTTAGAGTCCATTTTGTTTTTCACAAAGCCCAGTTCTGAATTTCCAACAAGCAAAAATGCACTTTTAACAATTAACATGGAAAAGGCTGTTCTGGATTTGTATTAAGAACAATTTTGGTGCTTATAACCATCTCATGTATAATATTTTTAATTTCCATCTGGCCAATCATACCAATGCAAAAGATGTATCATCCCACGAATGGTCATTAAATTCAGCACTAAACCACCTGATTATGACAGGAAGAGAGAAATCTGAGCGCAGTAAATTTCATTTGGTTAGAAAATATGTTTATTCATCACATTTATTTTAATTACAATGGAAAATGGTGTAAAATTCCTTATTTCAGAATACAATAAACTATTAACTATGAATGGGTTAAAAATAAACTGAAGCCATCATATAAAAAAGAGCTAAAAAAAAAAAGAGAAACGGTAATGACAGTTTTGAAGTATCCGGTACCTGTTGTGACAGGAATAACAAATTAATTGGGACTATAACGGATTCTTTGTAAAGGTGAAGTAAACACACTTGACTGTATATTTTTCACCATCAGTTAAGTCTCAATTGGTTCTAAAAATAAACAGAAGACATTGAACAGTTTTAATGGATTTTGACACCTAGGTATTATGCTGTCACTCCAGTATAAATGAATCATAACTTCAGACTGCGCCAAGGAATTACTACACATTTGGAGAAAATTTATGGTGCACCAGGCTTTGAATCATGATGTGATATCAAAACTAAAGTCACAAGAGGAAAAAGTCTGGCATAAATTACTATTTATCCGAACCATGCATACCCACAAATGCAACAGGTATGAATTACAGGGTTAGTTGGTAGTGCCACTGTAATTCCAAGGTGATGCCACCTGTCAGAGTTCTGTTCTGGCAGAGGAGCAGAGCATGCGCTGGGCAAAGCAGGAGGGCCAGAGCTTTGCTGCTTCTCAGGCTTCAATCTTATTGAGAGTTTTACCGACAAAGAGGCTAAAGGAAAGGAGAATTTCAGCAGTTGACCATACAGTTATATTGGGCTTAAATTTGTTTTTATCCAACACAGTACTTGCAGACAGTGAAGTTCTTACTTTGGGCTTGAAGACATGTTAAACTGTCCATAGAGTGAGGAACACCTGCAGAGCCACCAGTTGCTGGCCTCCAAATTGGCACTCTGCACTGCCATACATGTAGGTAAGCCCATAAAATATATTATACAGGCACTAACACAACACGTGATGAAAGTTCCTCTTAAATTTTATTTGGAAAAAAAAATATCAAAAATCCCCAACAACCCTAAACCATAGTCTGTGTAGTTGCTTAGATGATTATAATCTGCTTTTGATATTTTTGAGGAACATAGGGATAAATATTTCTCAGTACAATTAGTTCTCTAAAATATTCCTCAGTAAGTTGGACTGTGTTCAGTGCACAACTGTGCAGTAGTAACTTTCATAAATCCTTATCAAAATTATAATCTTCTTTAAAACGTCTTTGTTCAAAGCAGTGGTAATTTTAAAATATTTAGTTTACAGTACTTCTTCAGCTTCCTGTGCAGCTTTTCTTGAAGAGCTCACCTGTTCTAGCCTTTTGCCTTAAAATTTAGCCACTTCAGAGATTATTACAAAATACTATAAAGAAAAGATCTAATTTTTAAGTCTCTATTAAGTGAAAAGGATCAAATCCAAAGAAGATTATAAACAGACAGAGTGGGTTCTATTTGGGAGTCCACAGTGTATATCGATTTAGAAAGCTTTTCTACATTCTAGCCATAGCACATTACAAACCTGGATTGATTCATTATTTTTGCCCGCTGGAACGCTAATCATCCTCTTAATGTCTTTGGTGCTCTTTCCTTCAAGCAGCATTATGATGCTGAGCTATCCATGGCTGGCCTCAAGGCTCGAGGCCAAGTCTGCAAGTGATACCAATGCTCTGGTCATCACTGAACCACTTGCCCTGCTCTGCCCCATTCTGCAGAGCCTCATGTCTGTGGGCACCACTACTGATCTTGCACAAGCAGCCAGTGTGGCTCTAGAAAGCGATTTTACGTTTTATTAACCAAGTTAGTGCCAACTGTGTCATCACAAGAGCTGTGCACAGCCCGAGTTCTGGTGTGCCCATAGCTGAATTGGTGGGGAGGTTGAGGCTGGGAGGGACCTTTTGAGGATCATCTGCTCCAAGCCCTGGCTCCAGCATGCCACCTGCAGCAGGCTGCCCAGGACCATGACGTTATTATGGCATTTAGCTCTTTCCCCAAAAAACTCCTGCCAAAGCTTTCCTAAGCAGAACTGGCTACACACAGCCCTCCCTTGGGATTTTCAAGGGTGGAAAGTCTCAGCTAATCGCAAGTAGCTAAAATATCCATTATCTCAAGCTGGGTTATTCTTGGATGCAGTGATGCTAACACATCAACCGCTGGTGTGAGAATTTGAGAAGCGGCTCTGCAATATGTTGGAGAAATTACATTCTGCTAGGAGTGCTTGGTCTCATCCTCTCTGCTGGTAGCCAGTGCCAAACAAGGTGTGGAAGATGACACGGGGAGGACACTTACTGAGTGTGTCCTGGGCTTTAATGCTGCCTGGGCAGGCGAAATGGTGAGAGGCATGCGCTGAGTGCCTGAAGTTGGGGTGCAGGCGGAGTGCTGTATGATTCCCCAGCCTGCCTGGGGCTGGAGCATCCCTCAGGAGGGGGATGTGGGGCTCTGCAGTGACTTTCAGCGTCTGTTTGCCTGTTTCTAATATGTGAATATGGCATTTTCTTAAAATATTGAAAAATGCTTATTTTGAGATCTTATAATACTTACATTCTCATGTAATTCTCTCTTAATTCCTATGAAATTATACTAATTATAATAATATTGTATTAATGATATCAATTTAAAAAGGTCTTGAAGGGCTCCCCTGTAAGGAGGCTCAAAGCATTCTCATGGTGTGATTACTTTGAAGATGCTCATTTTAGATCTTTCCCACTTCATGCTTATTTGGGGCTTGGCAGCCTAAGCGGTGTGTTCTGCATTTCTTTTTGTGTGGAGTGCCTTACTTAAGGAACATCAATTAATTCTGGATGGATGTCCTCAGTTTTATCTGCAAATTGTTCTGGTGATAGAGATATGTACTGTTAAGTATCCTAGAGACTATTTTTCTGTAAGGGGACTATTCTGAAATTTTTATTCTAGTGTTCTACAAACTCTAAGGTATTTTGTTTTCATAAATTATGAAAGGAAAATGTCACAAGCTATCACTGTTTCTGTGCTCTGCCTTTGCTGACAGCTGTATGATGCTCATTCAGTGCAGCAGATTGGGAGCTGAAAGTTTCATCAATAAATATGACTCTGATGGCTTCATGTCAGCGGTCAAGGTAATGGCCTTTTATTATCCACATTTCCACAAGGCACGCGTATATTTTTTTCTCAAACTCTTCCAAGGAAATAAATTTTTTTACTTATGCTCACAATTTTAGTCATTCTTCTTAGCAAGTGACATAAGGTATTTCAAATAGAAGAAAAAATATGTAATTATTTTTACTATTTTATTATTATATACTGAAGAACAAAAAAAAAAGAAAAAAGATCAACTAAGATATGGTGCTGAATTTTTGTATTGTAAACTTTCTGTGATGACCTAAGAAGTATTTTTAGAATATTTTGAAATCTAGAAAAAATGAAACATGTAACAGACCTATTTGGAAAAGTAGAAATACAGTATTGGAAGGTTACAGCATTAAAAATCATAAAACAACATTAGTCAGGATTAGTTTGACAAGACCTAGTTTTGTGTTTAGTTAAATTTTTTATTATCATGGCTAAAATATTAAATTCTTCATTGAGTTTTCTGGTCCATTGTCCTACTGAAGAATTTTTATAAGCCATGTAGGTACTGTCAGGAATAACATGCATTAGATTCAGAAAAAAAAGAATTTTACAATATTTCAAACTTTCATTGCTTATGTTTTATTTTTACTCTGTTTCATAATTAAACATTACTTTGTAGAATTTAAATTGATTTTAAACTTTCAGCTTCTTAGTTTTTTCTAAGTGATCTATTAAATGTACTTAACATTACTAAAATATATTTAATTACAGCCAAAAATATACTTTTTTCCCCATTATTTAGATGATACTCGATGCTTAGTCCTCAAGTCTTTCCCTGTAAATGAAAATCCAGAAAAGGGCATACTCCTATCAAAAAAAAAATTGCCTTTAAATGGCTGTTACAGTTTTATATTTTCTATGAGTTTTAACATATGATTGTAAAGTCCCTTAAATATCCACTTAGTTTTAATGTGTATATGGTCTCAAAATGCTATGTAATTTGCAAACATTTCCACATAATAATACCCATGAACTTAACCTAATTTTTTCATGTGACTTAGTCCCGTCCAGAAGAACAGTAATTTCTTTGACATATTTTGCACCTGGCATCCTCATCCCAATATAACATTTTAAATATCAGTATCCAATTAGTGGTGAGAAAATGAGCAATCCCAAACACTGTGGGTGCTGGGTGTGTCCCAAGGCTCCTGGTGAGGTCTTGGGCTGAGCCCTCCCTGCGGAGGGGACGCTCTCTTTGCAGAGAGCCTCTGAGCCCCAGTGGGGCTCAGGCATCACCTTCCATCTTCCAAGTTAAAGAAGGGGTATTTAGTTCTGTGCATTGTGGCAGTAGCATGCATGAACTACTGCTCTCCATAAAGAATGTGAAAATACTAAAAGCTGTTTATGAGCCAGCTCTGTCTTCCCTGGTCACTTAATTGAACACATCAGGAGCATGCATTTGGAGAAGGCCAGCAGAGTTAGGTGGTGTGGTCCTGGTTCTGCAGCAAGACTTGGCAGGCTTCCTGCTCCTCTGCTGGTGGCAGAATTGAGGAGTTAAAATTCCCATCCTTGCATGCTAGCCAGCTTCAAAAAAAGTAAAGATATGAAGCAGATAAAGCAACATTTTACTGAAAGTTCATTCATCAAATAGCTGCATATTTTGAAAAGGGTAAAAGTACTACTAGGCCCATCAGGGATAAGTAAAGGCTATATACTATAGATTATTTTAATCCCCTTGCTAGATATAAAAGGGATAATTACATATTTGTGGTTGAAGCCATGTGGTGGAAAAATCAATACAACTTTTTTGTATGACACTTCATTAGTGTGAAAAATTTTAAAAGCTGAAAAGAACTGCCTTGCAATTAAATGCCTCTGCTACTTCGGATTCAGTAATGGGTTTGTATTATTATCTAGTTTATTTGAAATAGTGGTTGCTCTATAGCAGTAATTGGAAAACATTGATTATGCACTTGTATATAGAAAACCTGGCAAATCATTACAGGGCATAGCAACAGTTAGTTAGCCTTACTAATGAAGCACTAATTGCTGTAAGTAGGTTAACATGTTAGTGAAACTATAGGGAGATACAGCCTTGGAATTTTTTATCTGTGCAGTGCTATCTTTTTTTTTTTTTTTTTAATGGCATTTAAGAAATTTCATTTTGCAAATGCAAACCACAAGATTCTCTTGATGCTTTATTTGGAATTATTTCAGAGACTTGTTTGGATTTTTTTTCCTTTGAATATAATGTGTAGTACGTTTAAGTCATATTTATACTACTCCTATCAGCACTGTGACTTTAATGTATGTAAATGGCTAACCGGAGTGAAAGGCTGGTCAGGTCCATTGATTTCCTTATTCTAATGCAATTATGTCATCCATGCTATATGCTCCTTCAACAATCTTTTTTTTAATTAGACTGTTCTATGTTTAAACTGATATTATAATGTATGACCATAATCTATCTATCTATCTTTCTTTCTTTCTTTCTTTCTTTCTTTCTTTCTTTCTTTCTTTCTTTCTTTCTTTCTTTCTTCAAAAATCTTCACGTTGTGAAAATCTGAATGTCTCAAATCTATTTAGTATCAGAACTAGGAATAGTAATAAACAGGCAATTTTATTTTTCTATCACTGTTGACTGACAGACACGTTACAATTTCTTTAATTGATTATACTAGATTAGCGTGTTCTGAGAAGTATATGATTAAAATATCCTTACGTCTGCATAAAAAAAAATTGTCTCTTTTCTGAACAGCCTTACACTAAAAACTTTCAAAATTAGTCTGTGAAAATTTGTAATTTCTCTTCAGAACACAAATTAGGAAGTAGATTTAAATAGAATGTAGATGTTTAGAAGTTTTTAAAAGCACTCGGGTTTTGCTAATCCTGACATTGGGTATGAAAGCCTTCCTAAAATCTTCCGCTAAAGCGCATGAGTGCTGGAGAAGGATGAAGTATATGTCTAATGCAGGAGATCTTAGTGAGCTGCCACTATCGCACAAGGCAGCGCTGCTGCGCTGTGTGGGTGCCAGGGCACTGGCGTAGGTGGCCCAGAGGACACGGAGGCTCCTTCTTGGAGACGCTCAGAGGCCGCCTGCTCTGGGTGGCCCTGCCGGGGCAGGGGTTGGGCCAGGTGACCTCCTGAAGGCCCTGCCAACCACAGCCTTTCTGTGATCCTGGTTTTGCAGACAGACGTGCACACTGGAGGCACGCGATAGGATCTGTTTACGTGGTTGCCCTTGTGCTCAAATTGGGGGGCTGTGGCTGTTTTCAAACATGGGCTCAGGTATCTGCTTGGGCACGAGCAGCTGGCAGGGCTGATGCAGCTTCCTAAGGGCTAAACCTATTGCAAGGGAAGAAGTTGCAAATGTTCAGCACATTTCTTTTTCTCTAGTTTGACAGAAGTCCCTCTGTGCTTACAAATGCATTTGACCTGCAGAGAGCTACTGTGAGACTGCAGACTGATTTTGAGTGAAATCGGGTACAATCTGAGAATGAAGCTGTGGCCTGGGGGACAGCTGGAGGGATGAAATCCTGTCCCACTCTGGGAGTGAGGGTACCTAATGCATCTCTCTCAACTCTGCTTTCCAAAGAGTTGCTCCTTGGCAGCCCACCTACACGGTACAATACTCTGACCAGGAACGGGATAGATTGCAGCATTCCACAGTATCTCCTCTTCCTGCCTGCCTCCCACCGTATGATGAAGCAGTTTCATCGCATTTTGATAGTGCTTGGCTGAAAAGTGTGGGGCAGGATTTCCTTGTTCAAGGAGGTGTTAAATTCTCTCTTAGATTTGCAGGAATAAAGAGTGGCCCCCTAAGAAGTTGCGTAACGACCTTGACTTACAGAACATCTTGGAACAATTCTTACATTGAAAAGTAAATGAATAACAACACATAAAGTTTACCGAGCAAGTGTTAAAAAATGCGAATTGTGATTCTTGCCACATTCCAATTTTTAAAAAATAAGCATGTGTGTTTTTTCAAGATTTTAAAGGGGAGGAGGGATGTTTTAAAGGAAAAACTGCTTCCAGTTGAGAGCTAACCTCGACTAGTTCTGCTTTGACTCAGCTTTCCAAAGAACTTAACAATATTATAGCCCTCTGTTCATAATAATGAGCTGTTTTGTGCAAAGCAGCTCATTATTATGAATGTAAGGGCATGTTTCGACTAGTAAAGCAAATCATAAAAATTGCTGCCCATGTCACGTTTTTTCTTTGTCAATAAAAGATTTTCCTCAGGGTCAGAAACAATTATTGACTGGAGAAAAATCTCAAGTCCTATTTGGAAATTTTACCCAGCGAATCTGAAAGTAGGGAAGCGAAGTTATGAAACTAAAAGTATGTGTGGTGAACATTATCTGCAAGGTCTTTTATGTTAAGGAAATCATGACATCTGCCAATCTTTCAAATTCCAAAGGGTAAAGAATGAGGTCTGTTAGGCTGTCATTGAACATGACAGGCTTAATGTCAAGTTTATAACAGAAAAAGGGCAATCTTATTGTGGTTTATTCAGTTTTATGTTGCTTGTTGAGTAGAAAAGCTCATTTTTTATCTAATTTATAGCATTTGAAATACCAAACAGATTTTTTACATATCTCCTGAGCTCGCAGCTCCTCTTGACTACCCCTTAGTCGTTCCTTTAGGGAGCAGTCTTAAATCCTTCCAATTTAGCATCTATGTGAGACCAGACAATTGTTTTACTTGAGCATATCCTTCAGTTGTTATAGAGCTGTTTCTAACTCCAAACATTTTAGTTTAATTACTGCTTAGAATATTTGCTATATTTTTATCTAGGTTGCCTCTCAGTTGAGCCCATTGGGCTGAAGAAAGAATTACTCCCCGTGCTGTTCTGTAGCCCTTCTTGTTCAGATCTGTAATTGGCCCTGTGTTTTTGACTTTTTGCTAATAAGCAGCTTACTTGCTCTCCCACTAGACTCAACCCACCACTTTTGTTTCATGAATTTTACAAAGGATTTTAATAGATGCTTTAGGCTATGCAAAATGTTATATGAAGGAAAGCATTAATGCTCTAGCCTTGACACAAAGGACGTGTGAATGGCTGCTTATCATTACCGTCAGGTATCAAAATTTTCATTAGGAGTTCTGGAGGACAAAAGGGGAAAAAGTGTAGCTATATGAAAGAATATTAACCTATACTGTGTAACCAACCACAATTGCTTAGCATTTTACATTAACTCTCCTCAGACACTGGCTCTCATTATTTTTACACATACATAATAACCGCTTATTATAGCGGTACAGTTCACACTGATATATTGTAGATAAGGTTGTGTCAGCACTTCCATTATAAACCCTATTTTCCGAGGTTTAAAAGGCAGCTGTAAAAATTTACTCCAGACAGAAGATTGGTTTTCTAGGTTTCTGCCTCAAGCAATTTTTTTTAAACCAATTAAAAACAATTGGCTGTTTTTTAAGCTATAGAAGTAAACAAAACAAATTAAGAGGTTTAAAGCACTTTTTGCACTTCTGTAACTCACAAACCTTTATTAAACCAAAAAAAAAAAAAAAGGAAAAAGAAATTTAGAAAGCAATCTGGTAATACGTTATACTTGCCAGTAGCGTTCTTAAAAAATATATATACTGGTTATTGCAATAGAGAGTTATAAACTAGGATACCACAGCTTAATATTACTTACTACTGAGTTCAGCGGATGCTGTTAACAAAAGTTTTTTTTTTTTTTTTAGCTCTACAATATAAGTTCAGAGTTTACTAACAGTAAACATTTAGTTTTTCTCAGGTCCTTGCTCTTACAGGGTCTGAGCAGAATTGTTTCGTGTTAGGTTTCTTCTTGGGCTCTCTGAGAAACTGAGGCATGATTTTGTAGTCACGTGGATCATCAGCAGACACAGGTGGTCTGGAGTGCTGGGGATCACTCCGCAATGCTTTCCAAGGCTCAATGGCAAAGCACTGCCCCGGAGATGGTCCTGGCAAAGAAGACTTCTGGAAGTGTGATGTGAGTTTTTCCCTTTCTGGTTGTCCCCAAACCTGCCTCTGCCATCTTTGCAGTAGGTTAATTCCTTTCTTTACTTTGCATTAGGTAGTTGCCTATAGAAGCAGCCTCACTGATGAAGGGCTTATTGGGGAGAAGCTTAAGCAGTCAGGCTCCAGATGAACTCTGGATTTAGTTTGCTGGTATGTGGCATTGTGGCAGTTTTCACCAGTAGTGGCAGGAATACATGCTTCCCTCATGCTGGAGAGCAGCCAAAAATTTCCTGAAAGTTGCTGAGCAGCAGAGTGACATGTCCCCACGTGGGTCTGACTTGTCGCCAGTTGGATTTGAAGATGACCTTGTGACATGCTAGGGATGTGACATCTCCTCCTTGTGCCTTGAAAGGGAAAGTGTGGCTGTCTTTTGCAGACCTCTTCCCTTGTGTTGGCTAATTCTGTGAAAGATGTCCAGGCGCTGTGTATGGTGAATGGAAGTGCTGTGCACGGTGAATGGAAGAGCACTGCTGGATTTTGCTCTGTAACTGTACCTGGCAGTCAGAGAGAAAAATAACAGCACACCCATGGTTATGGAGGTTACTTGGGAGGTACCCAAATTAGTCAGTTCGATATCCCAACATTTCAGCCCATCTGTTCAAACAGGGATTTACCCACTACTGTGAATTGTGCCTTACTATCTACTGGGTAATATTATGCATTAATTTCTGCAAATGGATTTAGGTATGACATTTCTGACAGTTGTTCAGCTGAATTGGATTAATAATGCATTTTTATAACCCTCATTTCACTTAAAAATATATTACAGTGCAATGTTTTGAGAACCTCCAGAATTAAAATAAATATTTAAAATATATTTAAGTAAAGTTGGCTCTTTGCAGTAGACATCATCAAAAGAAAACAATCCCCATGCATGTTCTTGAAACCTTGTTGAAAATTTGGAGGTGCTTGTTATCTTTTCCTGTAACTGATTTAATGAGGGAGTACTCTGTTCCAGAAATGCGGCTGGGAAATGTCAGCACTGTATCTTTTATCATGAAATCAAGAGGCCAAATCCTGAAGTTCTCACGAAGTATTGGCTCAGTTTCCAGTATGGTAAACTCCCCATTGGAGGACTAAGAAAAGTGTCTGGAACTTGGGAAGAAGTATAAAGGCACTTGGAACAAAGGCGGGCTTTGAAAAATATTTCTGCAATGTGTTTTGAGGTGAGAGCTCATACAAATCAGAAAAATATACATGGCAAACCCTATGTTTACTCTCTTTTTGGTGTAACATAGTGATAACAGCCCAGAAATCAGTTTGTTTCTTAATGAAAATAGCTTAGTAAGATATTGAGCTTCTGACACTATCAGCCTCTGCTAGTTCCTCTTCTAGCAAATAGATGGCCGTTAAGCCTCACGTCGATAATTATCTGCATCCTGGTAGTAACTGTAGAATCTGTACAGAGCAGTGCTAGCCCAGAGGATGGCTGTCACAGGGTGCACTTGCACTGTCTGTTCAAGTCCTGCAAGAGCTACAGCATGCTGCTCTGCACTGAAGCTGCTGCACAGGTGAGCTCCTGGAGGCACTGCTTCTGAATGACTCAGCTTCTGGTTTCAGGCAAAGAACCACTGCCTTTCTGATAGCAAGGTTAGATGAGGTGTGGAGTATCCATAATCACACCTGTCTGCCTTGCAAGGCAATAGCTGCACAAGCATGGAATGTAATAAGAAGGAAAACATTCAAAAGAAATGTGAAAAGGTAGGTGAGTTCATGCATCATAGTGGGGTTTCTATCTAAAGATGAAAAGAAATCAAATTTGGTTCTAAATTTGAAGCAGTCTTTTCTTATGGAAGAGCTAATAGTATATCTGTAAAACTCACTAGGTACAAGCCATCTTATTGTTGAAATTTGCACTTTTTTTTTTTTAAAAAAAAGCTCTTTGTGTTTGCAGTCTTACCGAAGAGTTGCAAATTAAAAATTGAGAAAGACTCAAGCAGATTTAATCTGAAACAAAGAGTTTTTGTTGTGTTTCAGTGTTCTGATTTTTCTTGAAAAAGCTGTTTGGTATGCACTTATTTAGCATCTGATGAAGATACCATACACCTTACAGATTTTATGGGGCAACGCACCCAAGTGCACAGAAACTGTGAAAGCCTTCAAAATGGCTCTGCTGGCAGGAAGGAGCAGAGAAGCCACACAGTTGAACATGCAAATGGGTGACGGCTGAAGTGCAGTCTGGCAGAGCTAGCTGGCAAGGCTGTGACTGTTGTTACTATGGCACTGAGCACAGGGATGAAGAGCTGGTGTGGGGTAAGGGGGAATTAAATCCTTCTGTCCAAACTTGTCAAGACAGTTGCTCAGGTTTTGGTAAGCAAGGGTTGTGCTATAGCATTCCACGTCATCTTGAATAACCAACATATCGCAAATTACTTGTCTTACATTGGGCATTAAGACAACACCTACTGTAGTACTAAATTGAAAGAACGATGTTTGTGATAATCCAGAACTTACCCCTTTTCTTCTGAGTTGTAAGTTACTTGTACTATGTAGTGCAAACCAGAGACCACTGCTTGCCCTGCATGGAGATTTTTCCCCAAGAATTTCACATAATGAGACAATGTTGTTGCCAAGGTTATATTACAGGTTCCAATTATCTTGAAGCGAAGAACAAAATCTTTAAAGTATCATTGAAGAATTGGATTTCTTCTTTTGAAAGAGAAAGGTATATTTTAAATATTTGCAAGGGAGATACAGGTACAAATTTCTGCCAGCCTTACATGTCTGCTGTCTTCCACCACAGGGAAGGCTCTTATCCATGTTCTCCACCTTACTTCCCTGAAAGCTTACAAAAGCATTTTTAAATAGGTATTTCTTCCTGTAATTCAGACAGAGGGCAAAACTAGTTTTTGACTCTCTGTAGCTGTCTGTAATCAGCAGCAGGCAGAATGTAGATGATTTACCTCAATTAGCTGTGGTTAGATTAGAAGTGCAGTCGGTGTCCGTAGGGAGATAGAAGCACAAGGGAACTAACTCTGAACAATGAGCTCAGTTTGAAGGATGTCCCTCAAAGTGAAGACACAGCCACAGTGCATGGGTATGACTATTTCTGGTCCTAAATAATACTTTTCAGCTATTTCTCTTCTTGGACCTAGTTTATGTACCAAAAATAGGAGAAACGTGCATGTCAACTGTGGATTGTGAAATACAAGGCAGGTTCTACAGAGAGTTATTATAATGCATGCTACTTCCAAAAATTGTAAACTGTTTGCAAAACTGCATGTTCTGTAACCCCTTGAGAGTGGAACTGGAGAAGCATTGAAGGACTAGGCTGGTAAGTACACCCAAAACGTGTCGAGAAAAATGTAAAAACTCACTGGTACCCTTGATTATAGGCAGGTATCCACAACTAAAAGATCTCCAAACACAGAGGTATGATTTGCAGAAATAACATCATTAACAGAGAGATCTGAGAAAATTGATTTTCTCTCCTCATAAATTAGCAAAAAGTTCAGAAATAGCATTTGATGGTGCGTATCTGACAAAGACAGACCAGCCCCAAAGAGGAATTGGAAGGGAGAGCAAAACTTTCCCAGCTGGCTGCAATATTATTTATAATATCATTTAACTTCAGCAGATGGATCCACCTTAAGAAAGGTCCAAGTTGCTCGATGGAAACCAAATACAGCAAAAGGAAGTTGGGGATGTGGGTGTCAGGTTGTCAGTAATCTGACAGCTGTGGTAACTACCCTCTAATCCAGCGGCTCCAGCCACGCTCTCGGCTGACACCGCAAGGACTGACTGACAGCTGAAGAGCGGGCACTTCTTACAGGCAGAAGTGACATCCAGTCTATTAAGGCTGACAAGCACAAAGCAGAGATTTGCCCTGAATGGTTTGGTACTGAAGCCTAGTAAAGGGGTTATTTGAAAGGTCTTAGAGAAAGTGTCAGACTCAAGCTCAGATGATAACAATATTGTAATGATAGCACTGGACAATGAAGTGCTATGATTGCTCATACAGGCCAGGAAGATTGCATGTGGATAGTGAGCTCCAGAAGCCAGTTTACAGCAGCAGATTCTCAAAAGAAAACATGCCACTTCTCTAAGACCACTCTGTCAGAATCTTGAGGGCGGGGTTTTTTTTTTCCGTGTAATGATCTACTTGTGCCTTGGCTTTTTTCGCTCTTACATTAAGAAAAAATTAGCAGTAGCAGCAATGATTGCAGATACCCATTGAAGATGCAAATGGTGAAGCAGTATTATCCTAGATCTGTGGCTTGCAGGTTAAAACAAGATGTGCAAACTAATGTACTTAGTGCTAAAAATAAATTGCACAGTAAAAACAGAAATAACAGGATTTTAGTCCAAATATTAAGTTTAAATTCAGAAGTAGTCGAAGGATTTGGGTCTAGTACTACAATGCAAAGTCATACAATTAAACATGCTGTACAAAACAGGGTCCAAATTATAAAGACATTTGAAGATTTTAGCATTGTGCAGTAGCTGAGTAGCTGGCCAGTACCAAAATTGAGGGTCTAGAAGGAAATACAGGCATGAAATCACTCATAATAGTGGGATCTGTATCTGCTGTTGAGTAGAATTTAAAGGTAACCTCTTATTCAACAAAGTTCATGGTTTTTTATTTTATTTTGTTTGTCATCAGAGAAACCCACCCAAAGTGGCAAGGTTTTGGCACTGAAGATCACTAAAGGTACCTCCTGGTCATGGCTTGGCTTAACCAGTTTGTAATACAGTTGTGCTAACGTTATGTAAGTGTTTGCATCCAGCCATGTCCTTACCCAGCTTGGGCTTTGCAGAAACTTTCCTGCTGGTATGCCATGCCATGCTGTGCAGTGGGATTTTCTGCCAGAGGAATAGAACAATATGGCAATATGGAGTCTAGGGTGACTGTTGGTCTTTGGTGGACTTCTTACTAATGGTGTCTTAACGCCTAGTTTCTCAGTGAAAGAGATTTTTGTTTGTTCAATATGGAGCGTTACACAATCCTTACCCAGAGATGGAGAAGACACCTGAATGCTTGCTCAGAAATAACAGTTTAACTCTCAAACTCTTTGCCTTTTTATTTTTCTTCACTTTTTTTTTTTTTTCTCATCTCTCCCTAACTTTGATTTGTTGCATGTTGCTTGCTTTTTTTTTTTTTTTCTCATCTCTCACTAACTTTGATGTGTTGCATGATGCTTAGTGATTTCACAGCACACTGCATTGGGACCTTGGCTGAATTTGGAGACAATTAAGATGCCATGCTTTACACAGGATGCAGCAGCAAAGCCCCTACCACTGCTGGAAACATTTTAGTTTGAAGACAGTTTCAGGCATGTGGAAAACCTGGTGCCAGTAACTGATGAAAGGAGTGAGAACAGACTTCAGCCAAGGAGCCAAGATGGTTTGAATGTGAGCTTGGGCAGCCATGTCCACCCCGCATGTGCTGTAAACTGCTCTAACAGATGTGTGACATAGGTTGACTGAACCAGGTATGTGGATCCTGGATGGGCTTTGGGCTTTCACATGAGCTGGCATCATTGTGATTTCTTTCCTGAAGTCCTTTATTTTACCAATGAAATTTCCTGAAAAATTCTACTTTAAGCTGTCCAAGTAATCTGTTGTTTTTGTTCTTCATGTTTTTTGGATTTCTTGAACATGTAGGAGATGTGATAAGTTTCAGCTGGCTGAGCTGATAAAAGCAATGAAAAAGGATTGAGTATCTGAGTTAACATATGCTGTGTGAAAGGCTAAAACCCACTCTTTTAAAGACAACCCTACCAGTCAACAGGAAATAAAAGTAAATTATATGACTACATTACATGTAGTTACCCATCCTATAAAATACGCAGCATCCCTCCATAAGTTTTTTCATCTATACTAGTATATGTATTGTGTTTTTCTGTTTGGTGGGTTTTCTTTTGTATTTGTTTGTTCTGTGCTTTTTAATTTAATTTCATTTTGGTTTTTGGAAGATTAAGATATGGTTTCTTTTCTTGCCAGAATTCCTTCTTTTCAGTTTCATATTTTGACAGAAAATCATATGTACTTCTGGGAAAATGTATTTCTTTCATCTGTTTAGTGTTTTATTTGAGTGACAATTTAATGCTATATTTTGGTACACAACGTTTTACTAAAGACAACCAAACCCACTTGCGGATTTTATATTTCCAGAAGCCGGACACAAATGCATCATTTTTGGCAAGAGTTCAGTAGAAAGAATAATCTGAAACTCGGTGCCAATATATTCAAGTATTTGCTGTCCTAAACTAAAAAACTGCTCACTTACTGTATAGTAGCCATCTGTCATTTACAAAATGACACATCCAATTTAAAACTACTAGGAAACAAAATGTTTAATCAGAATTTTAGGAATGCTTGCTAACCATGAATCTTGGAGGCCTAATGACTTCGCCGTTACAGCACAATTTGTCTGACAAGCAGTGTGGTCCATGGCAGAGGACATGCAAGTCAGCTGTCACCTTGGGCAGGTTGCTTTACTTGTCCTTTGCTCCTGTTTTCCAGTCTGTGGAACAGGGAAGATATTTTGCCATTTATGGGAAACGTATTGAAGGAAGGGAAAGTTCATGTAAGTTACCTATATCTAAGACTTCCATTATGTTTTTATTACATCTACTGCCAAAGATATCAGAAAATACTGTCAATTTTTGGATGTTAACGTTTAGCTTTATTTTATGGCAGAATTATGTGATGTGGTGGGATGTGATAGGGCAGGAAGCCTGTTTTAGTTGCATGCCGCTGGGGTGTAACTACAAGATACGAGTACAGACCATGGAAATACAAACCTTAATGATGAAAATCTTGGCAAGAGATTTATATGGAGGTTGGCTTCTCCTGGATCATCACCCTCAGTTCCCTTGCACATTGTTCTGCTAAATTTTTTACTCATGGATTGTGCCTGGTTTCTATTATCACCTTAAATTTCTGAGCTGTAAAATAACTAACATAAATACATGCATAAATACACAAAGCAAAAGAAAAACCCTTCCCTGAGGAGTTCAGTCTAAACAGATGAGACAGATGGAGATGTGAACTGACTCACCCAGGACTGCAGCAGAAACAGGAGGTCAGTCGCAGGTGAAGGTCTATGGACTCCAGGAGGACCCTTGCTCTTCTGTGCCCCTCCTTGGAGAGACGCTCTCCCCCAGCCATTGTCCCATCTATGTTCCTTCATTTCTCCAGGAAGAAAATCCAATGTAATGTGGATATAAAGTTTTAAATGTGAGTTTAGTTTGTAATGGGAAAATAGAAATGCCTGATGACAAAAACCCGGAGCTGGTTGCATTATATCCTGGGTGTGTTTCAGAAGACAGAGCTCTGATGGCGTTGTAAGCTTTTGTTTAAATCATGCATACAGCCAAGATGAATGATGCTAACGAAGATCTAACATTTCTTTATTGTGCTTTAGAATTTCCTGTTAACAGTTGATTTTCAAATATGGTACGAGAATCCATTTTCCATACAGTAGTTATGGGAAGCCTTGCAGACAAACAAAACAAGATAGATTGACCTCTGAAGACCTGAAAAGAGAAAAATTGGATAATAAACGTGCAATCAGTCTGAAGCATTTGGTAAATCAGACCACTTTTATTTGGATATACTATTGTTTAACAACCAGTTTAAATTGGGACCAGCATCCTGATTCTGGACAACATGGCTTTTATTGGAAGTCCCTGCCACTTTTAAACATCTTTAATACATTTTAAAAATAGAACTGTAAAAACCAGCAACCAGACTTCAAAGAGAAGACATGTTGTGCCAGAATTACGAAGCTGGTGCTGATTTTCACTGGTTGTAAAGCCTTGGGGAGCGCCTTGCGGTCCGTCCCGTGGTGATGAATGCCAGGAACCCAGGAGCTCAGGCAGCTGGCATGGGAGCACCCACAGTGTGGTATGGCCTTCAGAAGAGGAGCAGGGTTATATTGGGATTGTACATTGGGTATAACTGTTATCTGTGATAAGGTGCTGGGAGAAATATCCAAAGGAGGGGAAAAATCACTTTTTTGTATGACTGATTTATAGGTGATGCTTTCTGTGTGCTCAAGTGAAGGGAGATGCTCTGCTGGGTTGATTGGCACTAGTCAGCTGGAGTTCCATGAACCCTGCTTGAGGACTGCAGAATTAGCCCTGAAGTCAGTGTCATTTAGACCTGCATTGCTGGAGGATTGGACATAGATGTTTTCCGACTCTGTTGGTGATGATGGCACTTTTGTGCTGAGCTTCCAGTGTTTTCTTCAGTAGGGAGTGAGTAAGTTAACATGTTCTAGAGAAGTTTTACACTTGTTAGTAACAGGATTACTTCTCCTAAACCACTCCTAGTACCTGTCTGATTGTTCCCCTCTTTCATAGATGGGTCCTTCACAAGTAAAATAATTAGTGACTTTGCCACGTTGGATGTTACCATTGCTACACACCTTTGCCAAGAGAAGAGCCATGCCAGAGTGTCCATCCATGGTGACCTTCCTCAGCAGCTCTCAGCAGGATGTTTTCCATCACCCACCAGCACTGTAGCATGGGAAGGTATTGCTGCAGCACAGCTTTAGAAATCAGTTTGAAGTGTGAAGGCTGCGACAACTGGTTTATTGCTACCTCTAAATAGGCAGGGATGTGAAAGGGACTCTCCAGTGACATATCTGCAGAGAATGTTCACCTGGGAATGGGCTAATTGCACATTTGATGTCACTGCAAACCCACCTATGCATAACTAAAATGAGCATGTATCTGACAACTGCACCAAATTTTTAAAGATATTTAAAAATACAGTGATTATAGAACTCTAGGGCCTGAGACAGATCTGTTCAACGCTGAAGATTTTATTTATTACAGACCAGCTCTGTATCAAATTTTTGGAAAATTAAGACCTAAAGATGTGCTTCACTAAATGTTTAGTAGAAGAGCTTCTGGCAGAATGTACATTCATGACTGTGTTAGGAGTATATCTGGCTATAGCTTTCGGCATGGGCTTTTTCCAATTTTACTGTAAAAGGGAGTTACAGCTTTTCTTATGTATTAGAACTTTATTTTTAAATCCATGAGTGTTTGCTGGCATCCTTTGCAAAAAATAAAAATAAAAAAAAATCCTGTGTGATTTCTGACACAACTGAACTGTTTGATATTTCCATGTGACCATCATTATGGTTACAGATCCTCTTACAAAACTTAAATAAGGTGTCCAAATAGCCTACAGAGGGCCCTTACAGGCTTTTCTCTTTAGTTGCCTTGTCTAAAGGAAGTCAGGATTGGTTACAGTTGAATTTCTTCTTAGTTTTTATTTCCCAACAGTGCTGTATTTGTCTAAGATTTCTGCATCTGAACAGATTTGGAGTTCGGTTAGCTCTAATGCTACCACTGCAGTTCTGGCATGCAGGCTGTCGGCAGTGCCCCAGGAGTGGTCAGGCTCTGCGATGTCCCCATGGCTGCAAGGAAGGAGGACCCAACTCTCCCCACACAAGGGAATTTGCTTGGGATGCTGCTGACCATACAGGGAGCACCATGCCCTCAGCCTCCTGTCATCGCAGAGCTGAGTGCTGCTGCCACACAGTGTGTGGCTACATCTTGGCAGGGGCTGAGCAGCCTTGGAAGAGCTTGCTGACTGCAAACTTGGCAAAAGGGCTTTTGGGGGAGGATGGTGAACCTCACCAGATCCTCTGCTGGTTTTCTTCACTCCAACACTGAATTATTGTAGCGTTCCGTATATGGGAGTGCTCTGGAAAGTGCTTACGAACCTCCTGCTGATACAAGTGATAGTTGCCTGCCTTCTAAGCAGTTTTTCATGCCTGCAGTCATGACGAGGTCCATGATACACTCAAACTGGACATCCAACAGGGAATGCAATGCATGTGGCTATCCATCCAAGCAGAGAGCAGGGACACATGGTGTGGGGCTCTGCAGCAGCCCGTGGCTGTGTGTGAGAGCTGAGCCCTGGGGCAGGGCTCTCTGTGGCTGGAGGACAGCTGTGGTACCTGGGGCTGGCCCTGCTGTGCGATGGGGTGAGGCCTCGGACTGCCCTGTGGAGCTCAGCTGCCACTCTGGGCACAAAGGGATTCTTGTCTAGTTAGGACATGAGGAAGAAAAGTGTAGAGAATTATAAAAAATAATGAGATGAGGCAGTTAAGAGAGTGTATTTTGTACCTTTGTGTTTCAGTCTTTATGATAGCAAATAATTTTTTCCACCCAAATTTTCCTGTATCCCAACCTTACCTTGCTGTTGGATTTCTTGCAGGAGTCACAGCACAAGCACAGGATCAAAAGTGCAGGAAGGACCTCCAGAGTTCACCTGATCTGATCTGTTTCATGGAGGCGGAATCAAGGTGCTGGACTGCCTGCCTTGTCCTAAGCAGAGATATCTGTGCTGCATGCTGGATCCTGCATCACCTTATGCACCTGTGGATATTCCCAATAAGACTCCATCAGTCATAAGCAAAGTGTAAAGGGCAGAGAGCTGCACAAGGAGCTGGGAGATCCTCTGGCTTTTTTTTTTTTTTTTCCTGGCAGCTATTAATAAGTTGGGGCTAAAACCTCTGGTTTGAGGAAGAGGCCAGCAGAGAATTTTACAGCTGTGGACAAATAGCTAAAAGGATTTGGCTCATTAAACGTTAGCAACAAATTACACAGGAATGCCTGAATATATTTTAAAAACAAAGTTCAAGTTAAATGCACAGAGGGCTTTCTTTCACTCAGAGGATAAGAATTTTCTTATTTCTCATGAATGTTCTTATCTCTTATCTCTGCAAGTGTGAGCTTTAACGGAGTTCAGGAAACGTATGGGAATAGATGTATGCAGCCATTACTCAGGCAGCTGTTTAATCTCTGAAAGGATTCACTGTCGTACCATACAAACAGAGGAGATGATGTAACATTTCCTGAGACCGACGGGTGATCTTAACTTTCCTCAGCGCCCCATGACTCTGCTACCTGCATCTCTGGATTGTGAGGAAAGCAGTTAATAAGCAGGTGATGGACTTAGGCGAGACTGTTGCAGCCAGTCAGTGTTGACTTGAGGTGGGACTGGGAATGAGGGATCTTGGGCTGCTCGGTTTGTCTCTGCCTTTTTGTTCTGTGGCACTCTGTACTGTAAACTGAAGTAATTACCCTACGAGAGGAATCTCACATCCTCATTCAGTCGACTGAGAGAACTGTTAAAATTCTGCTCTGATCAATGTCAGAGAAAGTACTTATTTGTGGAGGAAATAGAATATCTGTGTCTGTGTGAATTGTGAGGATGCTGTTAGTCCGTTGAAGTGACATGTTCTCTGACATCTGGTATGTGACATCAGGACACTTCTTGCCTCGCAGCCTGGGGAGTACCCTTCTAGAATGGTCCAACATCGCAGAAAATTAGAAACTGGTGATTTTGTGTAAGTTATAAATGCTTGAACAGTTTTACAGCCACTTATTTGACATGTTTTCAGTCAAAAAAGGAAATAAAGCTTAGTGCTCCCATTCAATGTGCTACAAATATGTATTATTCACTGAGATTAAATTACAGTATAGTGAAATGTAAATGTACGTGTATGGTCATTCTTTCACCAACTCCTGATAGCTATTAAAAAAAATGTGCAGGCTTGGGTAATCATGACTCAAACGCACCTTCCCCTCTGTCCTCCCTCTGTACACTTAATGGAGTTCTGCAACTGCATTGCATCGTTAGCTTGATGGAGTGGGCATATTCCACAGCCATTCCAGTTCTTTCAGCCCATTTTTTGTTGTTCTAGAAAGCCAGGTCAGTAAAGAAAGCATTACAGTTTATGTCAGTGAGTGCTACTTATACATTGGATTAAATAATAAATGAAGATAATTCTTATGACCTGAACAGCCCATATTAGAGACTGATAGAATTTTGACTGTGAACAGAATATTGCCAGTATAAACTCAGTCAGAAGTTTGAGTCTTGGAATTTCTGATATAAAAGAAAACTCTTTCTTCAGGCATGCATACGAATAAATACAGATTATTTTTCTTGGTATCTTGGTGCATTGTTGCAGGACTTAGAGCCCTCTATATAGTACTTTCTTTGTTTCAGCAGCGTTTTCTGGAATGCTGCCCAGCACTGTTTTTTCTTACAGTAGGTGGGAATTAAAAGAATATAAAGGTGCCAAAACTGATTATTTTCTTTCTAGTGACTTAATCATTGAAAATCCAAACTTTTTTTGCCTAGCAGTCCTGTTTGGCTGGGCAGTCTAAAGTAAGTTCCTCTTTTATTTGTCAAAAATTAGCTGGAAACTACTAATAAACCTTTTCCTCTTGTTTCACTAGAAAACTGGAAGAAACCTCTGACTTGAAGAAAGCTCATGTTTCTGCTTGAACAGATTCTGATTTGTGGAAGGAAAGTATTTGCATTGCACTTGGGAGACGGGTATTATGAAGATCCACACAGAGGATGTGAATTTGGGAATGATCCTGGCTCCTGTTTTAGGTACTGGCATTCTTTTGTGAGATGTCAGTGGATGTCCTGAACACGCAAATATTTCTAGCTGCTGTGGCCAAAATATTGCGAAAAATCAACTAATGGTGCATTGCAGCCAACTCTGCAAGGGTTCTACACAGTGGCCATACTGAAAATGCTTCTGCCAACTGTGAACAGGAAAAGCAGAGTGAGTTAAACAAACAAACAACAACAAAACCACTGAAAACTGGCAGGATGTCGCCTTTGTCATCAGGAATTGCTGGAGGCGCTTTGGAAAAGGATGGAAATTGATAAGAAAAAAACAACAGGTAAAGAAAGGGTTAAAATGAACGGTTTGTTTCTGGAGTACCCTAAACCTGTGGCACCTTTCTAGTGACTGCTTGATTGGAGTTTTTATCTGCAATTTTAGAGGAGGGAAGAGTACCTTGCACTAGCTGCTGTTGTCAGTGAGAAAAATCTTGTGTTTTTGCATTTGTTTTGGAGCCTGTTAGGTGAATTTCCTTGAAATCAGCAAGGTTTGTACAGGTCACTAATCTCAGATAATTAATTCTGGAGTTAAGCCAATTGCAGGCAGCTTGTATTTCTCTTAAAGCCAGTACAGTGCAGTACAGTGAAGGAGAGACTTGAAGATATGTGTTCTGATGCTCGCTTCTGAGAATTGAATTTTGGACGTGTTGTGCAAGAAAAGGCTTCAAGTCAGATCCAAACTAGGGAGAGATTTGCCTGAGTGAGGTCTTCAGTACTGGGCTCTTTGGCAAATGCTCACTTCTTGCTGATGAGTGCTCTCTTACACAAGTGGTAGAGTGAGACCTGTGCTTGTGCCATAGGTTTAAGTTGAATTCTAAAGTGAATTCTTTTTTTTTTTTTCTCAGAAGAGCTGGTGATTCTGAGCACCTCAGAGTTTGTGTTTTGACTCTGTTTTTAGAATTACTCTACAATCTTCAATGGCATTGATTTTTGGATTAATTTGCACATGCTATGGTTCTGAGGATCTCTCTGGCGATGCAAGGTAGATTGCCAGAAAGGAGATTTCCAGAACAAGAGGGATTTTTCTGAAAGCATTGACCAGGGTGTCTGAGAGGACAATGTTGGCATTCGTTTTGTAGCAGAATGAAGTTGTTGTCAGACACCTGTGGAAACGACAATTTAGGGCACTAGAATGCACTTCTAATACAGCCGATCACAAAAACTTACGTGAAGCATTCTTCTGCTGAGCAAACAAATTCTGATACACCCATCTCAAGGTGTGTCACTACACCATGCTGCTTCCTTATCACAAAACCATGGTTCATAACTTCACAGTGGATCAGAACATTGTGGTGTTCTCACTTCCAGTTCATCTGGTTTGTGGTAACAATCATTTCTTGGTGAGCCTGGGGTGAACATCTTTGTTAGTTAATTGCTTCGGGGAGAAAATATGGGATCAGATCATTTGTGAGAGATTGTGGGTCTGGATGTGCGAGGAGTCCGATAGCTTTCTACATGTGCACAAACACGCACACCTGGAAGAGTTTCTCTCAGCTCCTCTCCATCATCTGTTAAAATACCTGATATCATAGTAAGAAAAAGCACAACTTTGAGACCAGAGCACAGGGTACTTTGCATAGTGTTGGGCATCCATAGCCACATGTACGAGTTCTCACACCCCCAGAGCTGTGTGGCAAGTTGCTGTGCCTCTTATTTTGGAAGGTGGAATCAGACATTAAAAATCTAGGTCCGCACCTCAAATCACTGTATGGATATCACAAAAGCCTGTTCATTAGCTTGAAACATCTATTTGACCCTCCTTGCAACTTATTGAATTAAAGAGCTTCCTTTAAATGTTTATAAGCAATAATGGATCTGAATTCTACAAACTTTGTCTCATGTCTGGGTGCATACAAGTGTGTGTTTACAGTGTGTCTGCTAATGCAGAGGCATATGTTATTTTTGACATTCTTAATTATGGTGTGGTTAATGTACCAGCAGTATTTCTGCTGCATTAATAAACAGTGTTCATTTATTTATAATATGTATCGGTTTGAATCTGAATACCCAAATATGCAACTTTAAAATTCAGTTTCCACCACTGTATTTCCAAGCAAAATATTTAATAGTCAAAAATTAGCATGGCAGTAGGCATATTTAGCTTTGACTATGGGACAGCTGATGTCACTAAAAGATTTACAAATGCTCTTTGCATGTAATTAGCCTTGTGCTGAAGCCCTAATATTTCAAAAGCTTGGATACGTATTAAATCAATAGAAATATTTGTATATGAAAAGTTAAGTGAATGCATAAATGTCTTTGCTAAATTGGGATGTAATTAGGTGGAATGTTACAAAATACCATTATGAGGTTATCTAATCTAAAATTGTGCACTATTAATGCTTTCTATTTTAGCTGGTTGTAAAAGTGCCACTTTCACACTTATTTCTGTATATGAAAATATCGATATTTTCAGGAAAGATCCTCAGAGCAGGGTTGAATAGATTTGACAGCTTTGGCTTCCAGTTTGAAAATGTGCTGTTATCACATTATATCCCATCTAAGTGAGCAATAACAATATTTCAATGTGTATAAGCTTGGTGGCAGATTTATCATCAGTAATCAGAAATCATCTTCATGTTACCTCATCGAATTAAAAACATTTCTTAAAAAAAAAAANTTACTAATGTTCTAATGTTACTAGTGTTAAAGTATTGGTGTTTATTCTGAAGAGCAGAGAGAATTAAATGCACTGCAAAGGAAGTCTGGGGAAGTCTGGCCAAAGTTGCACTGTTAAGAGCAAAGTCATGGTCAGGACCCCCACACTGTGCTGCTCGTTGGGTGTGCAACTTCTTATCCTCTTTGTTAGTTATTCATATATGATTTTTTAAAAAATTGTTTGAAATTTAGGAATATCATTTTGAGCAGCGCATGATCTTCAGTCCAATAATGCTATAGAAATGCAATCTTATTATCTTGTATATAAGAAAGTAGTAATAAGATTTCCATTGAATACTTTTTAGCCAGCTTCTTAAAATGGTCAGGCTGAGGTAAACATTTCTCTCTAGAAAGTGTAAAAGATCAGCCATCAGAAAAGTATTTTCCTGAAAAATGAATAGCTTCTGAGTTTCAGAAGTGAACCAAGCAATTGTAAGGTTTTTTGTTGTCGTTTTTGTTTTCTGTTTTTACCAAAATAGGTGGTGCAATGTAATGCTAATTCTGATTCAAAGGGATCTGGCTGAAGTGACAGCAAGATATTTCAGCTACCTATGCATTCATGATAGTAGCAAGGTTGCTTTTCTGCTATTAGCTGGGCATGGTAGACATGTGATCCTGCCTTTCTACAGTTAAAAATGGTGTGGAGATTTCACAACGGTGTTGTGGGTATAAAACATGGCCAGCTGATGATAACAGATATTACCACCCAACAGCTAAAGCTATCCCCCTGTATGACACATTTACATTTGTTGAAACGATTCATGCCACTTTGGTTTAAAAATGTTCTATTTGTATCTGCGTATCTGCTGCTGACAACATCACTGTGTTTAAAGATGTGTGCGAGTCCTGTAATACGCAGCAGTTGATAAAACACACTCTTAAAGATACATCTAAAATGTTCTGAGCCCCATCCTCCTGGAGAAACAGCGTTGCAGTTGGCAGTGTGACTCCTCCTCCAAGGTTTCCCCGTAAACCTCAAAAATAAGCACCTATTTCCCACTCCATCGGCATTATTCGGGGAGAGCTGGTGGTGAGTGCAGGCTTATTAGGTGCTGAGCAGAACTGGGATTTGTCTCAGAGATTGCTCCTTAGACAAACAGAACATGTTTCCTGGGAATGGTCAGGGTTGTGGAAGTGGTTACCATTCATTCTCTTACTCAAGGGTTTTGGTTTTTTAATATCAGCCACATGGTTCGCTTCAATAATTTATGTAATGAAAAATATGATTTATTAGTCTGATTTACTTATTTCAAGTAGTCACTTTTATGCCAGCTAAATTTCAATTACACACATTTCAAATAAAAATTTGAAGAACAAAATTTCAAAGAATTAGTACCTGAAAAAAAAGATTTTAAGGTTATGAAAGTTTTCAGAAGTGTCAATATGACTGAAATTGGTAGAATGCCTTTTTTCACCTAACACAAACAGAATTATTTAATTTTAGAATTCTGAAATACATAAACATGATGCAAAAGAACCACTTTCAAGCTGCAACTGGTACCCAGTACCTGTCCGTAACATTTCTCAAATCAGCATTTTACAGTATGCTCAGCGGGTTTAAAAATTTAGAACTGGAGCACTAATCCTACAAGGGACTGAGAAACTGCATGTCATATTTTAGTGCCTTTAAGTCCTATTTCCACAAATGGGAGTATATCCTGGGTCGATCATGGTTTGTGTTGTTGACAAAACCACTTTTTCCATCAGAAAATGACAGGTCATCAAAACAGATTTTTTATCATGGCAATTTTCCACTTGAATTAAATATTGTCAAAAATATTTTGTATGGGATGGAATTTTTCATTAGAGCAAAAGGAATTAACATTATGAATAAGATGCCCACTTAGAGGGGCTGGAAAGAAAGCAGTTTATATCTTGCTTGACTTGGCTCTGCTTTGGTTTTTGCTGTAAAGTTGAATAGAGATTAATTTCAAAACCTCAACATTTTCACAAAACACAATTGCTTTCCAGTCCACTCTGGGCTTGAGGGCTCTGTGTAAGTGCAAAAGGTATTCTCCGGCTTGCAAGGCAGGAGGGAATGTGTTTATTGATGCCCTCGAGAATAACATTTTGCAGCAAGGAATGGTAAAGGGAATAATCAAAAAGTAGAAATATTTGAATACATCTACTAAATTATGTGTATATATCCTCAGATTGGGTTATGAGTTTGATTGTAAGTATTGCAAACTATTTTAAAATGAAATTTGAACTCCGTTGAATCTCAGCGTGAAAATGCCAACATTCAAATTGATTCATTAGCTGACCTGAATTCTGTGATAACATTTACTAGCATGCACAGGCAGAGGATTTATTCTGGGTGATGTCCATGTCATTAACAGGAACTACCACTGGCAACATACATGTGACTTGAGCCCAGAAAAAAGAAAAAGGAAAATCAAACAACAAAAACAAAATAAAAGAAAACAAACAAAAAAGCAACAACAGCAACCAGAAACTACCCACAGTTATCTGGGGAAAAACAAACAAGGGAACAAACAAACAAACAAAAAAACTATCAAAAAAACCCAAACAAAAAAAGCAAATGCTCTATCAGGTTAAAGTATATTTTTATTTTTTATTTTTTTTTAACTTATAATCTTGCAACCAGTACAATAGCCAGAAGGCAGCATAATGGAAGTTTTTGTTGAGCAGAGTATGCTTGCTTCAAGTAGCTAGTGTGCCAATAGAGGCACACATCAAGTGAAGCTAACATACTGGGTGAATTATGTGTCCCATCACACCAATGACTGCAGAGCCATAAAACCACCCTAAGTGTTCTAGTTACAATCAATTACATCATGCTTTAATCACATTTTAATGATGTATTAACCAAGATTTCAACAGCAATTAGTTTAATGGGTGTTTGCTTTTTTTAAACTATTTTAACTATGTCTATATCCAGTAAGATTAGAAAAATAATAATAAAGCATTGATTGTGACCTCTTTCTTCACCCGCAGTTTTGTGTGATGGGACTGAAGAGAGGTTTTTTTATTTACTAAGCGTTCATGAGTCTGAAGTAGTAATGTGCTCGACTTTGCAGTGAGGCGATACACTGTGAGATTTTCTCATCTGGAAAGATTCTGCAAAATGTAACAAACATACTGCACTGGAAATAGTTAATGTGTCTCCCATGTTTTAGGGCAGAAAGTATTGTGCTGCCTCTTGATATTTAGGCAAAAAAAAAATAAGAAACACAGAAAAAATATTAATCATACAAATTTTGAATAGAAGGGTTTAGAAAAGTTCCGAGACTCCACGACATTTTTGCTGATGCACATTCTCCTTATAAAAAACTGACAAATGTCTCTGGGCATCCAGTTCCCTGTAAAGCACTCCTAAGAATATTAACAGATAAAGAAAAGAGATTTCACAGCTAAACCCACATAAAAACCCATATTAGGAATGATACCAAACTTAAAGAATGTTGTAAAATGAGCATGGAAAAATGTACAAAATGAATTCATGCCCATTTACATGCTTTCAGTCAGGCTACCAGATAACAAAGCCTCTGTCTTTGTGTTAACACTGCAGATTAGGTCAAGTTTTTACCCCTCTGAGCTCTTTTCCTGTAAATGACGGGTTTTGATGTGAAACAAGCAACATGTCAAAGCAAGTTGAAAGATGTAGGCATTTTATGCCATGTCACAATGACAGGCCGGTGAATATTTGGGCCATTAGGGGCTTATTAGTGAATAAATGACCAGATGGTTCAGTGATGCACAGAGATGGACAGAACTGGATGCTACTAATCAGCACTGTCTGTACTTGATGTCAAATCACATGACACAGTAACCCATGGATACCGAATAAAAGTTACCATTAGCAAGTCAATTTGATATCTGTGTGGTGTAAACAGACTTATAACTGCACTTCAGAGCTGCCTGTTGTTAGGAAGAAATAATGGTAGAGTATTTAAATAAACACACGCTCCTCGTATCAAGTTATGATAAATATAAATAGAATTTCAGTTCCTAAGACCTCCTTTTTATTCTGGAGAGGCTGTGGAAGGGCATTTACATATTAGACCATTTCCAAAGACAAAAAGGCTGAACTGGAAATGCTGTAAAGGAGAAACACGAGACACTTTCTTCAAACAACGTGGTTAGCAACATAAAGTGATGCTTTGTTTGCGCATTTGTCACAGAAATGCAAACTTGGAGAATAGGACCTGTTTTCTGGGGGAATGCTGTTTGTGCTTCAGTGTATTTATTCTTTGATTTTACTGATGTCAATATGTATTCACTTGCCACTACCTTAAATTTTTCCCCTGGGTTTTTGAAAATTTATTTCGACAAACCCTTGTTAGCAAGTCATTTCCAAAGCATTGCACTGGGGTTAGAGGCTTTGGGCGTCTGGCAGGGACCAGATCCTGAACCACTATGCAGGAGAGACAGTGCCAGGCTGCATGGAGGGGATGAGCCAAGGCTGGGGTGAGGGCAAGACAGGGTGCTGCACTGCTGCACTAAGTCTCTGTGAGCTTAAAGGAAATTTCGCTGGAACTCAGTGGAAGCACACTTAGAAGACTGTAGAGGCTTGGGTTACGCCCTTCTCTTCAAGTCCACGACAAACATGCCAGTAATGCACATTATTTTGTCAGAAATATATGCGTTTCTGAGGCAGTTACTACCTCTCTCATGATTCTTTATAGCAAATGGGAACAAATGCAGTGTTACGACCAATGTTTGATGATACACTAATGCGATTTACAAAGTATTTTGAAATGCTGAAAAAACTTGTTTGAATTTTTCCGTCTGAGGAAATGATCGTAAATGCGTGTTCCCCTTTTCTGTCTGGTTGATGATGATAATATACACGTTGTACGTAGTGGGCGAATAATATAATAGCATTTGGTGGCTCTAGCCATGATTAACCATTAGCTCCCTTTCATCATGATTCTCTCTCCTGCACCTCCTTTGTGGAAAAAATATGGAACGTGTTTTTTCATATCAGTGGTCATAGAAACTGAAAATGTGATGTTCCCATGATTAAATATGGCATCAGATAGTGATTAGGCCTGTCCTGTAAAAGAAGCACTATTATGTAAGCAATCAAAAATGTGATGAGACTTTGAGCACGCTGCAGATTTGAATTAGCAGGAAACATTGTGGAATGGATTAAAATTACAGAATGTGTTGCTTATTTTAAACCCCTGTTATAGCACAAATGCATTTTTATACAGATGACACAAAATTAATAAAATAGTATATTTTAACTGCCCAGTATTGTACTTAAGGAAATGCATGCCACATTGCTTATACTGCCATAATACCCACTGCAATGCTGTACTTTTACACTAATATTTTCCACTGCATCTGATCCAGTGATCATCTGAAAATGTCTAGGGATAAAAGTGTTAGGAAACCAGGCAAACATCTAGGGACCTTTTGACTGGAAGTCACAGTCGTGGGATATTGTGGAGAATGAAAATCAAAATGGATTTGAGATATACATGTAAGGGATGGAAAGTGCTAAGTTGTAGAAGTTGTTGGATGTGTATTGGCATAGCTTTGTCAACTACATTAGTACATTTTTTATATTAATTTATTCACTGATGTAATTTTAAAATTATTTAATTTATGAAAGTGCTTTATGTCTTCTGCCTTTTCCATTCTTTCTGATATTAAACCTGAAAATGAGGCATGCTTGCAAAATTTAACAGAAAAATGTGATGGTTTGCATAAAAGGTTCATTTGACCATCCATGAAACCACAGACTGCGTTTCAGTCAGCACTAAATTTTGAGTGAATCTAGGATAACTTTACTGATTTGAGTAGAAGCAATTGCAATCTTGTTAGTTTCAGCAGAGGCTGAGTTAGATTATGCTCTTCTATTAAAAAAACTTGAATTCTGGAGTTAAGAGTCTACAAAGAGCTGAAGATAAGTGTCACAAACTCTTGTGGCTTTAAAAGGCTTCAGTTATAACTTGATATGGGTATTTACAAAATATCACTCCTTTTTAATGTCTTATCTTGAGCAAACTGCTTTTGGGAGGTGGATCAAACGTCTGATACCTGTGACTGAGGTCACTGTTGAACTGTTCTTTAGCTACATCCATTTATTTCCATCATATTTAACTTCAAATGTGACCAGTATGAAATCTGAGGCACAGAGGTTACTGCACACCAAATTGTTACTATAGAATCTTTCCCATTCTCTTTGTGAAGGTCTGTTTTATGCCTATGATTTTCTCTGGTTTTGCGTAGCTGGTTGACTACGAATTGATGGTCCAGTTTAATTCTTTGCAGACGTCAAATGTCCACAGGGCATTTTCTTTATGAAAATAAGGACCTGATCACGTTTTCTGTTGATGACAATGTTGTTTTAAAGTAAATGCAATTTTCTTGGGTCATCTAAACTTTACGTAAGGATCTTGTTTCAAGAAAAAAAACATTTTTAGACGGTAAGAGATTTTTTCCAGAAAATTCCATGGAAAAGCTTTTTATATTGGTATATATAATATTTGCATGGCACTACTAAATAATCTTGAGTGTAGATGAAAAATAGTTGTCATATATGGTGGTCATTGCGCTAGGTAATGGTTGTTCAGTGCTTTAACTTTTTTTTTTTTTTTTAGCTCTGGAGTGGTCAGACATCTGAACTCAATGATCTTTGTAGTCTCTTCCAACTGAACTATTCTAATTCCGCAAGCCCTTAGAAAAATCAAGAGAAATACGTCTCAAACCTTGAGTGTCTACAGCCTATCTGCAGAAGGTAGGTATCTGAAAAACGGTTCGTAAGAAAGGATATGCTCTTAGACATGATGTGTCACGTTTCCTCTAACTTTCATGTTCAAAGGTGCACACTGGTATCGTTACTGGCAGGAAATTGGTTAGAGTCATCAGCAGTCCCCAGCATAAACTTTTCCCTGTCCTGCCTTGTGGTGCTTTCTGTCTCCCACATCTCACTTCAGATGGAGATTTGCTCTGTGGCTTGCTGGACGCAGGCAAAGATGCTCTGGGGACATGGAGGGCACAAGGTGTTCAAGCCCAAGTTTTTCTTCACCTTTGTGAGCTGTCTTGCTGTTCAGTTTTCTTAACTCATTCCTAAATCAAACCAATCTAAGGTAAAACATACCATGTAATATATATCTGAAAGTGCATCCTGCTCTTCAATCCAGACAAAAATCCTTCCATTGCTGTACAGAGACTTGGTAGAAAATGTTAAAATGTAAATTTTAAACTTTACTAGACGTGGAAAGCCCTCACGAAAGAGTCACTTTAAAATTTTAGTGTATATTCAATAATTACCTAGTCAATACCCAAAGATCAGACAAGTATTTTGGAGGAGAAATCTCATGATGTACTAACAGCTTTAGAGAAAGACTGCAAATAATGTTTTAAGTAATTGTCTTAAATTCTAAGTCTTACAGGACATGAAAGAAAATCTGGCTGCCTGCTTAAGGGGCATTTCTGTTCCCATTGAAGTCAAATGGAGCTTTGACATTGTCTTTTGCTGAAAAAGTGTGACCCCATGTTTAGTGCATTACACTGAATAATTGCAATGTAGCTGCAGAATGACAAGGAAAAAAATTATGTCTTTGACCTGCTGCCTCTGGTGGCTTTGTTATAAGTTTGCTGAGAATGCAGCGGCATCACATAAGCTGCTGCTTATTTACTAATTAATTTACCTGCGTACGAATAGCTCTTTTGCGGTGGTTTCCTAGCAATTCAGTTCTGATATGCATCCTTTGTTTTCAGTGACAGGATGTGTGGGTGACTGGGTGTGCATGACCATGGGCTTCCCTGTCATCAAATGTTGGGATAATTTTCATGATTACCTGTTCTTTTAGCAAATTAATTTGACTATGTCTCCCATTTGTCTATACCTTCAGAGGTTTGGGATTTGAGTCAAACTCCTATCAGAAAAGCAAAGCAGCTGATCATTACATCTCTATTGCATATTTCAGTTCATTTTTATGAAGTTTGTGAAGGAAGATTTTGTGCACTTTTAAAACAATTTTGACTTAATTCTGCTGTGACAGAGGGAGCATTAACTGCTGTAATTAGCCCAGCAACCTTTCTTCTAACCACTGTGTTCTAGTCAGGAGAATATTTTGGTATTGTAATATGCATGCATGTATGTGTTTGCAAACGTATGTACTGCGGTAGGTAAGCTGCATATAGGGAACACAGAGTGCCCTCTGGTCGTATCTGATGAGCACTCACTAAAACTGTTGCTTCGTACAGAAGATGTTTTTGCAAAATTCTCTCTTAGTATTTACAGGTGCTGAGGAGAGTAATCAGCAATCTTCTTGGTTCTCCACTTGTCCTTTCTGTGTAACACGTTGACCAAACCGAGAGGGCCATGTCCCCCACCATGGGTCACGGCGTATTTGTGTTTTTGCCACTGGTGGATGAAGGAACATGAAGTCCTGTTGCCTTCACTTTGCCTTGCCTTGTGGAGCAGCATTTAGGCTTCTGGCAGTGAAAATAATCCAAAGGAGGAAGGACCATTTGTCACTTCAGGTACTATGTCTGTGTACCACCAAGTGGTGTAGCTTTTCATGTTCTTGCAGTGACAGAAAGCAGCCTATAAATGAATGGAAGAAAGCCAGTTTTTGGAGAGGAATGAGAAGAATTCGTGTTCCCAGACAGCCTCCAACCTGTGAGCGCAGGGTGAGAAGTGCCTTAGTCCTGGATCCTCTTAAGCTTCACGATATCTCATGCACGAGCTATTTTGTAGCAATTTCTGGCATTGATGTGCTTCAGATTTTCTGGACAAATAAGTTTCAATATTAAATTAAACTCAGACTGGAGTAAGAGCTGATACCTGAAAATATTTATTTCTCAGAAAAAAAGGAATTATCAACTCTAACTGAACAGATGAATAAAAATCCCTATTGTCTTTTTCCTACCCTGCCGTTATTCTCTACCCTCTTCTGCCTTTTCTCACACCCTCAGTCCTGAATTAATTTTCTCCTCAACTGACCAGGAATTATCAAGAAGCAAGTATGACTGTGGAAAGGTGTGATGCTCCCTTTCTCAGTCCCTTTGAGCAAAAAGACAAGCCAGAAGTGCGAAACATCTTCCTAACAAAAGTACAGCCAGGACACCACTGGAAATCTCTGCTTTTTACTACCACTTGCAGGTGAGAACCTAGCGCACTAACAAAAAAAACGTCACCATCTTTTCCTAATATTGCCAGATGGTGTTGGTGTTCCCTCTGCCTGACAAGTTCTCGATCATCACCCACTGAAAGGGAAGCAGAGGAGAGGGGATTTCTCTCCCTGCTGCCAGTGGAGGAGGAGCTGCTGCAGTGCCCTGAGTCGAGCCCTCACCATGAAGCAGTTCATTCAGGCAGACAACCTACTGCAGGAGGACATAAAAGGCTTGCTCAGCTCTTAATGCAAATTCTCTGTCTGAAAACAAAGCAACAGACTACTCTTGGAAGTCTGATAAATTAAATGCAATATAATTGTTTCCATCAAGTGTCACAGCTCTTAAAGTATTGACTGAGCCATAAAAGACTTCTCCCTTTTCACTCCATCTTTTATTCACCACATGGGTAACATGCCAGATTGCTTTGCACTTTATTAGCATACTGCTCTAAATATATTGAGCACATGAAAACAAAAATTCAGATTGTCTAAAATGGTTTGAACTTCTCTGATTTTTTACTGTATGTTTCCAAAGTTTATACATATATATATATATATATGTATGTATTTGAAACTTGCAGTTACTGTGATGGACACTGGTAGGGGTAATGTTGATTTCTATCTTGAAACATCTACTTAGTTCAGAATGTATTAAAATATTTTGGTCGAATCTCAAAAAAAAAAAAGAAAATGTTGATCTTCATGTAGATATCATTTATTTTAAATAATTACTTAGTTTAACTGAACCAAAGAAATATAATCATGCATTTAGTACTATGTAATTATAATGCTGTTTGCGTTCATTAGGGTGACTTCTAGGACACGGGTAATGTCATAGCCAAAAGTACCTTAAAATTCTGATTTATGATGAACAAGATATCTGGCTGTTAGGATGGATGCTTGATGTAATAAATATCCTTAAATGATGACCTATCAAGAAATACAATGAATCTAAATGAAGCAGCCATATATCTTAAATAAGTCTAATAACCACTAACTTAAGCTTTTAAAAATTGCTTTTTTTTTCTTTTTTTTTTTAATCCTAGCCTGAGAATAAGAGATGCACTTATTAGTTTTTCACAGCTGGAAATGTCACATTAATGTTGTTATTGTTGGTAAATAAGTTTTCCCACAAGCTGACTACATTCACCCTGTCAACAGAAGTCTAAATATCACTTCCAGGGGGCAAAATTTTGGAGGGGTCAGACTGAAGGGAGGAAAATGCTGCATCTCCCAGAGTTGATGTTGATGAGAAGATGAAATATGGCTGAAAATTAATTGGACCTTTTTTCCTTTTGAGTCGCAAGATATGGTCCCTTTGAGTGAAGAGTCTACACATTTTTCCACATGCATCAAAAGCATGCTTGGAATTCAGAAAAGTCTGTAGAAATTATATTTATGTTACTGCATTTTAGAAAGACGAAGTTCCTCAAAGCTGTTTCACACAGTCTGAAGCAACTAACTTTGTTCAGAGCCCTCTGTGGGCTCCAGTGACCATACAGGAAGCTTATCTTCATAGGCAGGTGTGCATGCTTGATGTCTGATGTGACATGGGGAAAAAAGGCAAAATGCTGCCAGTGCTGGGCTGCTGTCACAGAACAGAGTTGTGAGCCTTGCCCATGATTCTGTATGGTTTCCATCACTTTACTAAAGTGATTGGCAAAGGCCAAAGAACTATTGGGAACCAAGATGTGAAAAAAGGAATGCACGGTTTTGTTGTAGAGATGTAGTGCCTTCTCTTTTCTCTTGCAGTCAGTTGGATGTGAGTCCTTACATTGTCCTTCAGTGCTTACATTCTCTTTTATACAATAATTAGCTGTTATCAAAATTATTTTTTAGATGTGCTTGCCTGTGGTATTTGGGCAATATGCTTTCATCTGTGAGAGGACAGTGGAGTTGAATAACACGAAAGATCTTTAAGGTAGAGGAAAAATAACACGTTTCCTGTATCTTTTTTTTTCTTTTTTTTTCCAAGAGAAAACATGGAATCATTTTTAAATTCAGAGGGATTTTGAGACTGAGCTTTAAAATCCTAGGGTATATGTGTGAAATAATCTATCAACTAAAAGCTATGGGCTGGTCAGCTGACCTACAACCCCTGCTACTCCGATACTCTCCAGTGTGCAGTAGTGTATGATTCATATGCACTTATTTCTGACTGTGTTCATCTTTGAAATAATCACTTCATTCTAGATAAATGTATTCAGTGCTATGACTGCTCCATCCATCATATTAGGTAGGGTTGTGCAGCTGAATGCAGTTCTATTCCAAATAATGATGGTCTCTAATATTTTCCTGAAAATGTGGGTAATTTATTATCATAGGCTAATTATGCCCAATACGGCTGCAGGCTGACATTTATAGTGAGAGGTGGGCTGGAGGGAGTCAGGAGGCATTGCGTTGTCACTGGATCGGTTTCTGGGAAGGAATTCAGCTGCTTGTCCAGCATTTCTGCCAGAGCTCTGGGAAGCGTTTTCCTCTCTGCAGAGACTCTTGGATGCATTCTCTTTTCTCCCATTTCAGACAGGATTGATGGCTCCTGGTACCTCTCCTTGCTTAGGGATCACAAAGGCTCCTCCTCTCTCCACATCAGCTCCTGGACAGAAGTGCAGATGCTTTGTTTCAATGGCAGGCACCTTCCCACCTAAGCTAGATTGATTACTGGATTTGCAGGATGCAGATTCCCACACTCATGGCATTGGTTTCTAGTCCAAGTGGCAAGTTCCAGTGACCTCTCCTCCCCATCTATGAATGCTCAAACTGGGGATGCAGAGCAGTAAAATCATGGCTTTTGGCCTTCTGCTTCTCGTGTGGGACAGATTCAGCTTTCTGTCTGCTCAGGAAAACTCAGACCTAAGAACTTAATTCAGATGTGATTTCCCAGGTAGAAAGAAGAAATGTTACCCAGCCTAACCATTGTAATTTCACCTTTGGGGTGTTTCTCTTGCATTGCTGTTCTTTGCTCAGAAATGAATAGCTAAGCAAAACATTTTTATCTCCATGCTTTTTTTTTTTTTTTAATCTTAGGAGTTACTCCAGAATAGCTGTACTTCCCACAGAGTAATGACATTTTATTTGTTGACCTAAGTGGGAGTGAATACAACATTTGTTTTCTATTATCTGTGCATGAAATAGTTCACTTCTCTGAATTCTTTTTTAATCCCAGTTTTATAACATTTATACTTCTCTTTTTGCTACTGTCTCACCACTGTGACCAAGATATTGCTAGGAATTTTATCAGAGTCTTTCCATAATTTTGAAAACTTCTTTTAGGTCGCATCTCTGGCTGTTGTTTTCCAGGGAGAATAACTCAACTCCCTTAACCTTTTCTTACAGCTTAGATTTCGGAGACCTGATATTATCTTTGTTGCCCTACGGTATATCCTTTGCAAGGCAGTGCTGTGCTTTCTGCATCACTGTGTTCAGCCCTGCAAAGAGATCCAAGTATGCTCCATGTGGGTTATAGCTATTAAGGATCTTCTCATACAGGAAATGTATCACCCCTTGTTTACTGCTCTATCCCCTTGCTAATGCAGCTTCATTTCTTGCTTGCCTCTCTTCCAGCTGCTGTGCACTAGGTTGATGGTTTCAAAGATTTTTCTACAATAATTCCCCAATGCCATTGATTATGGTGGGGTGCCTCACCTGGGAAGGGACATGGCAATTTCAGCACCAGGGAATCTATACTGGGCAGTTCTGGGGAGGAAGGGATCCACATTAGTCAAAGTGCTTTGAGACAATATTACTGTTCATGAAAGCAAACACTGCAGAGCACGTAATGATATTTTAGGCCAGGGAATAAAAATACATCAAGTTAGTGACTCATTCTGACAAAAACAAAACTGTGGAAAATATTTTCCCATTATTGTTGTCTTTGTGGGGCTGTTCACAAGCAGCAACACCATCAGCAGAGAGCACTGCTTCCTTATTAGACGGGTAGTTCAGAGGGGTGTGATTTTGTGGTTCACATAAGGTGAGCAGCCAAAATAGCAGAGAGCAATCTTTGGTCTTTTAAACTGCAGAGATGTTCAGATGACAGTTAGCAACTTCTGGACCCATGATTAATTAAATGAGAGTTTGGACAGGACTGTTTGTTCTTCATCTTTGAAGGCCAGAAATAAGCTGGGGGATTCTAAGCAGGTTATTACGTGTTTGCTTGCCTGGGAGGAGGGACTCCTCCTTGGTTTCCTGATTTGTACTGGAAAACAAAAGGAATGATCACTTTTTAGCCTGGTTAAATGTGCTCATCTAATTATCAGAGTGCAAAGAGTTCACTGCTGTCATACACACATTGCACTGCAGCACCCGCAGTACAGGTCCACGTCTGTATGACAACCTGCAGGTGAGGAGTAACCCACCTTCCCCTCTCCAGCCTTAACTGAGGGTAAAGCAAAGACCAGACAACTACCTGTGAAAGCAGGGCAAAACTAGTTTTCAATGTAATTACAGAAAGTGTGATTGAGATGAGATAAAGTTTAGGGAGGCAAGGAAGAAATGATGGAGAGCCCAGGTGAAGTTATGGGGTTAGAAATGACTCTCAGATTAATCCCTCTTTCAGCCTGCAGAAGATACCTGCTTAGCATTGACAATTCTCTTGACCTTGATTGCCCAGGCTATTAGAGGAGGAAGGAAAGCACATCTGTTTCCCAGGCTATTGGCTGCCTTTGGTGACACAGGGCGCTCAGCATTTCTCTGAATGACTTCTAAAATCTCAGCAAAATGAAGAAATTTTGTCCAGGCCAGCCAAAAGGGAGAAGAAATTACTTGAATGAAATGCTAACTTATTTTGAAAATATTTCCTACCTAGCAGCCTCTCTTTTTGCTTTTTCACCTGTGCCTAGTTTCATCTGCCTAGATTTATGTCTGAATTTCAGGTAAGTACCAAATGCATGTCTCCAGAAGTTGCATTGAAAGCAGTTGTGTGGCTAAATCAGGATTGGGCATTCAAACTGCAAATAGTTCTGTCTTTAAAAATACAGACTCAGATGGGCATGACGGTGAGCAGGTACTGCGGGGAGGGCACGGCAGCCCAGGAGGAAAGGGGAGCTGTGGGAGCTGGCACAGCCCCGTGCCATCACTGTCTGCCTCTCTTTGTGGTCAGTCTTTATCATTCCTGATCATCACTGAAATAGGTGGTTGTGAATCACTCAGAAAGCTCTGATTGAAGTTTACAAACCACTCAGAAATATGAAAAACTTTATGCGAAAGTGCAGTTTCCCCCATGATGTGAAGTGCTGCCCCTAGACAGTCAGCAGCTTTGCATTAAGCCATACTGTGTGGTAATTTTTAAGTATTTCTGCCCGATTGGAAAAGCAATGTTTTGTTTCCCAGTGTTGGCATGGTACTTTAATCTGCAGGAGAGGATTTAGGAATATGTGTGAGCTAACGACAAATTTTAAGTACTATATCAATAAAGACATTAAAAAGGTGGTGGAAAACTAGTGATACAGGAGCCCTGGTGTCAGTCGCCTGACCCAGAACCACTGTGGTATTGGTGGGCACTGCTGTGTTTCTCCATTGTGCCCACATCCCCTATGTGATGGGACGTGCAGATGTTAATCCTGAAGAAAGTACCTGCCAACCCATTAGAAAACAATTATTCCCACCAGCATGCTATTGCAGAGTAAGCTGTTCAATAGTAACTACTTAATATTCAATAATTACTTAATATTATAGCAGAATTGCTGTTTTAAAGCAGACCCTTCTGCTTGTCCCAGGCTGTGTACAGACCACTGCTAACTGGACACCTGAAAGACCCCATGGAGGGCAGTAACAGCAGACATGCACCAGCCCCACTGGCTTTGGGCCTCCTGGGCAGAGGGGAGCTGCAGGGTCTCTCCTAACCCTTCCGTGGGCACTACGGCCTGCCCTGGCACCATGGTGGGGCACAGGGCCTTGGGAGGTCTCTCGTGGTTTAGCGAGGTGTATTTCTGGAGGAAGAACTAATGCAAGCTAAAGCACCAGGTAGGTTTTGTTATGTTTTTGTGTGCATGTGTGTGCTCCCCTCCCAGATTTGTTTCTAAAATGGTGAGAAATAACACAAGATGTTTGGACATAAGTGGGATGGGAAAATATTTTCGTAAATCCTTTTGGTCTTTACATTATTTAAAAGGTATAAGAAACACATTGTTAACAATAAGACTTACTGCTTCTCTGTGAAATTTCACTCCAACATCCTCACAGGGCAATACAAAATCTAACGATGACTGTTTTTACATGTGCTGAAACCCCTGGAAATACAGTCAGCAACAGGACTTCTCTGCAATAACTCAGAACCAAAATATTTGCTTATAGCTGTTCCTTATATTGTGCTACTAGGTAGGAAAACCTCTCAGCTAGTGGCAAATAATTTCTGTTGCTCCCTACAAATTCCAGGACTCTGACCAAGGTCTATGTAGCGTTGCTGCTCTCACTGTTTTTTTGCATAGAAAACTATTAAGGAAACAACTATTGCTCTGAGTAACCTACAAAAGTAGCCTTACATGGATTACAAATGTGATAACAATAGAGTAAATATGTTTTAGTGACAGTTTCCTGAGAAATGTGTGTGAATAATTTACTTGAGTCTTTGCTATTTTAATTGATTAGTTAATTAGATATTGTCCGTAGGAATCTGTCATTCAGAAAAAATAACAAAGTTTACTGCAATCTCACTTTTTTCAAATGAATTTCATTGCCATTAAATAAAGAACATGTTTGTGTTTGTTTCCTCTGTTTAAATTCTGCTTCCTCCTTGTGAAACTGTTAATATGGTAGGGCCCTGCTCTGAAATTGCCTACAAACTCTTAAAAACATAGTTAATTACAGATCACCCAATTTAAAGTTTACAGCCTTCTTGATACATGCAGAATATATGAAAGGTTTTTTATGTTAACCAGCAAGAAGAAACACATTGTACTGCTTCTGTGCACTTGGAGATCATGCAAGAAGGGGTCCTTCTGCCGACAGCAGCAGTGATGCCCACTAAATACAACCAGGAAGAAAAACTTAAAAATTTCTGCTGATAATATAGATGAAATCTATTAAACTGCTGTGCAATGCAGAGTGGAGTCTTGCAGGGCTTAAAATTGCAAAAAGGCCTGGATGAAGCAATTAAAACAGCAGTTCTGTAAGCTTTTAATATCCTATTTCAATGGGGTCTGCAAGTAAGCTGCCCCTAAAAATGTCTTTTGGTTTATTTGTTGTTTTTTGTTTTTGCCTTTTTGCATATTGCTTCAAAAATGTTCTGGGAGGCTGTTGCTGAAAGGCATGTGGTACTAGGCACGAAGGCTGCAGGACAACAGAGCTGGGAAGGCAGAAAGACTGGGCTGTGTTCTGGGTCTGCAGCAACTTTGGAAGGTCAACTAAGATGTTTTCTTTGTTCTACTCTGTGAAAGACATGAAGATGTAGCAAAAGTATCTTCAATGCTTGCAGATGAAAAGAATTCTGTAAGTGTTGGATATTGCTACTAAACACTTCAGTGACACAGATGTGCAGAGAGAAAAGGGCACAGTAGCACAGTGCTATTAAAACATACAGGAGCTGGCAGCCATTTTAGAGCAAATTTCCATCACAAGAATTTTAGGAGCACAGAAAATTGCACTGTCTGAAGATCTGTAAAATACATCATATCTGGATAGAGATCATACTAATTTAACATGTGATCTTAATTCTATTAACAACATAAAGTTATTTAGCCTTTCAACTGAGAAAGTCAATGTCATGTCTGTGACTCTTCCCAAGACTTGCCAGAACTGTGAAACATGGCCCTGCCAAACTAACCTGTGGCACCTGTTGGTAAAGAAAGAGGAGAGTGAGGCCTCCTGAAGCTCTGCAGGGCATGTGGGCATGGATAATGTTCCAAAAGTGCAATATGCATGTGTATTCCCTCAGAGAGGGAAGACCTGTAACAGAGAAGTGTGTTTGGTGTCAATGGACACCAAAGATGTCACTCAACAAGAGATGTGCAAGGTAAGAGAGGCTGAGGTGTCCTGAGCAAACTAAGGCCGAGTCTGTAGCTATCTGGATGGGCAGAAATTGGGAAGGTGAATGAGTGGTGTTTGCTCTTCCAGGTAAAAATAATTTTGGAGAGAAATACATCTTGGTGGGGATCAGCTGACATTTTCTTCAGACCTCTCAGAAGGGGAAACATAATGTAAAACATTCCTGTCTTGTTGTATGTCATTTTTTAAGTGACAGCTGATTACATTTTGGGGATGTTTTCTCATTTTCTGAATTAAATCAGTTTGGCATTCTGTAGCAGATAGTACTCATTAACCTTTTAAGGACTGCCAAACTAGTTTGAAGCATTCAGTGGAAAAATGAAAAAAGGCAAAAAAGAAGGAAAGAAGTTAAACATAGTCGTAATCTGATGCTTTTTGAAACCAGAGGCAGGAAAAAACAGGTCTTCTCCTTGCAGTAATTTATTAAATGTGACTCTGGTTTATGTAATACTTAAGCAGGTTTAAAGAGGGTACTAACTATGAACCAAACTCGTGACATATAGTATGAATGACGTTTATTATCTTAACAGACTTTGATGTTTAGAATGATACTAGTTTTCATAAGTAATGACTCCATTTACTCTTCTAGATGACTGGGAAGAGAAGATGAAAGTCTTCTTTCTAAGCCTCAGTAGACACACACACAGCAGAAAGCGGGGAAAAAAGAATAGCTTGATTTTAAACTACTACTGGTGACAAATTTGGGAACGAGTAAGTAAAAACTAAGTAGGAAATCTAACGCTATTTTGCAAGCTTCTATCTTCCCTCACCTCCCTCATCCCTCAAAATACATTGTGGAGAGGAACTGGGTGATATACAAACCATGACTATTTCTACAAAGTACATATTGTGTTGGTAAGGGAGGGAAAATATTTTTAAAATCTGATATATATACAACTGTGATCTGAGTATGGGTCTGACTAACGTCTGATGATTATGGTCTTGGATAATGTCTGCAATAACTCTTGTTCCCTAACACTTCAGTGCCTTAAAGACTTCATAATCTCCCCATTTCAGTGATGTAGAACTCAGGCTAAATAAGAAGCTAAGGCTATACAAATTAATGTGTTACTTCTATATCTTATTATAACTCTCCTCTAAGTCGAGAAGGTTTCTAACAACTTCTCCCAGTACTGCTTTTCTTCCAGGCAGGGTAGCTATCCCATCAAAGAATAACACCTGTGCATTGTTTCTCGGTGGTCTGAAAGAAACAAACAAACAAAAAAATCTGACACAACACTTCTTCCAAGAGAGGAGAATGGCTCGTGTTCTTTATTTCCCATAGTGGGTTTGTGTCTAGAAAGCCCCAGATCTGGACTTCTTAGCAGTGGCTTTGGCTTCCCCCCATCCCACCACTGGTGGGGGCTTTGCAACTTCATAATGCAAAGACAGTTACACAACCACATGGCTCATGGGGATCCCAGGTCTTAGAAGTAAGTGTGCAGGAGCTTTGATATCAGCCAGCTGGTCGTAATAAAACCAGCCAAAGCAACTGGAGGTCAACTGGGAGAAACCACCCTTCTCTGCACAACTCTTGGCAAACTGAAGTATAAGATTCCTCAAAATATCCAGGACGTTTCAAGATATCCATCTTGCCAAACCTTCTCCCCCATTTTTCCCCTTCAGAGTGTAAAATAGGAAAGTGAATAGAGCAGTGCAAATGCTGACTTGTTTGCTCTATCCCCCACCAAGTAACTTGGAGTAGAAATGAAAGAGCAGAGATAGATCGGTCTGTTCAGAGACGCCACAGGGAAAATGTTTTTGAAAGGCTCCTTATTAACTAGCAGCTATTCTAGCTGCTGTGTATTTAGGGTGTACGCTGAGATTCTTTATGTGGTGCTGCAAGAGTCACGGTGAATTTTGGGAGAGTAGGAACTCTTGATGCGAGGAAGTTTTGTAGCTCTTTAAGCCTTGTGGAAAGGTAAAGTGGAAGAGCTTAAAATCTGGAATTGTGCATTGAATCTTTATAGGACATGTTCATGCAAATGGAAGACATGTTTTATCTTACTGAGAGTAGACAGGTGTAAAACCACAACCAAACATTTGCAGCGGAAGGGCTGTTGGGGTCAGGGTGCTTTTCACCTCTGTTGCAGCTAGCGTTTCTCATAGTATGGGTACCAACAGCTTGTCATGCCTGATGTGCGTTGGTTTTAGACTAGATTTCTCTGAAGGGAAACCTCCCCCCCCTCCCCGCCACTCCTTGTGCCTGTGTATTGCACATGTGGTCAGCTTGAGGGAGGTGGAGGTGCTGAGGCACAGCCTCTTTTGGGTTCTGTTTCCTGTCCTACAGCACAAGATGTGCTGGATGATATGAAGATCTGTCAAGCACTGACTCTTCCTGAGTTCAGGTGGAGCTTGCAGGCTACCAGAACATGTCAGCTAATTAGCACTTAAACCTCTGTGTAGCAAAGGCTATACATGTATGACTATTTTATTTTATGCTTAAATTATTATGTGCATTTTTGACTCATGAAAGTGCATTTGATATCTAGAATTTCCAGGCTCTAGAGATAAGTTTTACTTAAATATATAAAACCAGCAGGAATATATGGGTTTAAATTTTTTTTTCTTGCCTTAAAAAAAATACATCCAAGGGAATGAAAAAACTCAGGAAGCATAGGGTGTCAGCCTGGTAAAAGTAGTCTGTGATTTAGATCATTTTGAAGCAGAGGAGCCTAGAACTGACCCTGGAAGCTACTGGAGAAGAACTGAAAGCCTGTGAGGTGCTTACAGGCTGCATCATGCAGGCAGACCTCAGCACCACACTGCTCACACTGCTTCATCATGGCACTGAGGCATCCCCCAAGGATGGGGCCAGAGCTTGCCTGATCTTTCAGAAGACAAGTCTGGTTATTTATCTAGGGCATGGTTACAAAGCCAATCCATCCTGTGGTCTTGTTTCCTAAACTGTTCCATCCTGGAGCTGGTTTGGGCCAACCATGGTACAGCGGGCTGCCCTCCCTGGTCCCTCCTTACCACAGGTCAACGGCATGGTAAGGAAGGAAGATGTGGCTGGAGAAGCTTTAAAGAAGGTGGTATCAGTTTCTTAACCACATCTCACCTTTCCTCACATGTGGGGCTTTGTAACCAGCAGCCTTTGGATTTTGTTGGTGCTTGCAGCACACCTGCGCCTGTCCGCACATTAAACCTTGACTGCAGGACTCGTGTCACAAATGAACTGTCAAATCATTACTATGTTTGATGCAGCATAATCTGTCTTGAAATTAGAACTGGTCCATCCAGGCTCAAATTTCACTTGCTACTGAGGCTAATACACTGTTTTGAATATGCATTCATGGAGATTCACATCCACTGGGATCCGGAGGGAGTACAAGTTAAGAGCAGATTTTCTGAATTAGCATGTCGAGAGGGAAGGGTCTTTCATTTAGACTGCTGCAGATGCCTCTCCCTCTTGTTCATTACAATTGCATTTCATCAGCTTTATGATGTCCACATGTCAATTGAGTGTGAGGATTTTGCACACAAAAGAGCCTCAGGGAAAACGACTTCACTAGCTAATCAGCTGATTATCATACCTCAAATGGGCTGCAGTATGCTGCTCCAAATACTATATCAGCGAGAGCGGAATTGAAGATTAAGACAGCAAAAAGAAAGCTCTACAGCCCAGTTTAAAGAAATCAAACAGGAATTTGTCAGGGATAGAAAGAAGCAAATATAGTCGGGACTAGAGCCTTTGAAATATCCTGAGGCTGATTAAAAAAAATAACAAACGCCTTTCTTCAAAAGGTGTTGGGGGTTGAAAGGTTAATTAACTGTATTATCTGCCTGTTTATGCCCAGCTGTGTAAAGCTCAATAACACAAGCTCCCACCCTGGTTTTAACATTGCATCCAAGAACCCAGACCAGTTGCAAGAACAGCCTCTCCTAATAATTGAATTAGCCTCTGAGCAAGCTGGAGGTACACAGCAAACAGACTGGCTCTCATGCTGCTTCCCTCTCTGTATGTGCCTCCGATTTGGATGGGCTTCTGTAATGCGTGGTTTTAGAAACCACTTTCAGTAAATGATCAAAACAATAATAGAGGGTCCTGTGGAGAGTCTCGCACAATAGCTGGTGGCAGCTCGTACGTGTGGATTCCCCCAGCCTAGGAACGCAGATCTCTGAGAAGTAACATTTAATGGCTAGTGTGGGCTTTTTCTTTTTGTCTGAAATTTACCAAAGTTTTATCCCAGTTCCCTGGAGCCTTCCCCAAGTCTATCTAAAATGCAGTTAGAGCAGAGGCTGTCTTTTGCTTCACAGAGCGTCTGCCTTATGCTTTCATCAGAGTAGTCTAACTCACACAGATGCACTATTTAACAATGCCATCCCCTGCTTTCATCAGAAGGGGGAAGGTTGCAGAGCGGAGCCCTGAAGAATAAGGGGGGCAGGTCCCCTGTGATCGGCGAAAGCTGAACATCGGTGCCAGTTTCCATCTGTCATGATAGCCTATCTCCGAACCTTCAATCTGTCAAAAGCTTGCTGCCTAGCTGAAGGCTCCAGGAGATTTGGTGCACTAAACACATTTGACAACAGCATTATCACTGCAAGGAGCCCAGCAAAATGCCATCAATGTGTTAATTGTAGCTGGCTATGTAAAATGTCACTTCCCATATCATTTTACAGCAGCTTTGCCTATTTTGCAGCTCCTAATTTTCCACACTTTATAAATACGTGGATTGTTCGTGTAGAAAGGTGGTTCTTTTACATGTCAGCTATGTGGGTGTTTTTTCTTTGCTTTTTTTCTTTTTCTTTTCTTTTTTTTTTTTTAATAGAGGTTTAATTTGGGTTTAATGCTTTGCTTCAAGAAAGCAGTAGCATCAATGGAAAAATAAATAAATAAAATCACTTGCAGAAATGAATTGTCCGTACACTGCTGCTGTTCTAATTTAATATCTCATTGGAGATTTATTTCTGGGTTTGTATGTTCTTTAGCGTATAAATGATTCATTTTGCTGCTGCTGCAGCAAACTCCCTTTATCGAGTGCACGGTATTTTCACATTCCTGAGAGTTTTTCTCCATCATGATGTAAGAACACTTTTGTAATGATAAACATGAGAGTACAGCATAAATAAATGAAAAATCCCCCTTGAAGATATGAATGTGCTTTTTAGCACCCAGGTAGCTAATATTCAATTTCTGGTACAACCAGTGCCAGGTGTTAAATTTCTCTAGTTACTGTCACTAATGCAAATTAGATTCTTTTTGTGCTCGTAAAAAATCAAATCCACATTAGAAATTAGCTATAAAATGTAATGACTTAAATGCTATAGTGTTTTACAAATCTCCCTGCATTTCTGTAGCAGATAATGCTATAAAACCAGGAAAGGATAATAAAATATGGTAGAAAGTTGAGTTATTTAAAGATCTTTTGTGACTGCTTACTCAGGGATTTGATGTATTATTTTGCCTTCTTACCTTGTTGGAAGAAATAAGCATGCTTATGATTTCATTTCTTTACCAGATTAGATGTAATCAAAGTCTTCTTTGAATTTCATGTTACCCTTGCTGCAAAGGCTGTTTGCATTATTGGAGAATATCATGTGGTGAAGTTTATATTTGCAACTTTTAATCATTGGAATTGTAAATGTATGACAGCTCTTAAGAAAGTTGCAGTGATCTTGTTAGCGGCTGTAATACTGAGATATGTGGGGATCCGTGAAAAATTTCCAAACTGAATTGTATTTTTGCCCTTCAAAGAAGATCTTTCAAAGGCAAAAAGGGAAAAATTAATGTTCTGAGCAAACAAAACCAGTACAATGTTAAGTGAAAAGGACCTTTCCTATATTAGGAAACATAGTCTTCAAAATTGATGAACAGCAAAGCCACGTTGGTCAATATTTAATCCTAGTAAACATTACATACTTGTGCAATACGCACATCTTTGCCAAATACTTATTTTAAGATATTAAAATTGCAATGAAACTTATCTAAGGTGAATAGCATGTTTCCTGCATACTAAAGGAAGATTTTATTAAAATTAGCATCCCTGATCTCCTGCATTACTGCAGAGTGAATTCAGGCACTGTGGTTCACATTCTGCATCTTTATCACAGAAAGCATAGAAGAAATCTCACACAACTCAGCTACAGCCGCTGCTGTGCTGTAGCATGGGATGTGACCAGGGCACAGCGCTTCCTCTGCAGAGCTCCGGCTCCCTCCCATTTTGAAAACATTTTCCCTTTTTTTGTGTGTTCCTGAAACAGAATTTGCTGGAGATGTTACTTTGGTTACATGTACAACACATCGTGCACCCCAACCCATGTTTCATCTCAACCTCCAGTGGCTGTGGCACAACAATTAGCTCCATTATCTGCAGTGGGACACAAGGTAAGATGGGGACAGGGCTGACGTTGGCAGTTTGTTGGGGGCAGTGAGGGTTTTTAGAGAAAGATTCTGCTCAGGATTGAGACTACTGAAAAGATATTGCCTTGATGCCATTAACTGTGAAATAGTGTGACAGTAATGGTCTATTGTGTCTGAAATCTGGATCACACTACTCCTTGAGGTGTAGGTTCTTAGAAACAATAAGGAGAGGAGTCTGGGAGTCCTGGAAAGAGTCTTTTTAGAAATTGCTATGGGTCTTCTCTCCAAAACCCATCTGAAGTGCTTCAGGTACAAGTTAAAACATGTGGTCTCTTGAAAACTTTGGCTCAAGAATTCAGCAGGAAAACAGTCAGAGCAGAGACCATGTGCTCCTTGGATACCTGGCTGGTAATTCTGTCAAGCACTTCTTCTCCACTGCTGGGGTCATGGGATTTAACAATCAATTCATCTTAAAAATGAGCAGTAACTTAAAGCAATAGGCAGAGGTACTGAAGTGTGAGGGGCAGTACTTGCTGTGGAGGCATCTCTGCTCCACCACTCCACTGTCACACATGTGACCAAGAGTGGGCTCCAGTGCTGAGGATGGGCAGGGTGCTGCTCTGTGCCAGCCTCTCTTGATCCATGGCCCTGGCCACAGCCACAGATACTTCACAGGCAAAGGGGATTTGCCAATCCCAGGAGGGATCTGCAGCCAGGCTGAGACTCAGAGACTTCACATGTCTCTTGGGATGGGGAAATACTGGGCCCCCTACACATAAAAATTGCATCCTATGGGCTCTAACTCGTCCCTTGCAAAGCAGTGTCCCAATTCTGCAGCTCAGTCATGCGAGGAAATCAGCATTTTGTTATCACGAGAATTCCTCATTTCAATGCTTGAACCTCTTGATGAATTGCATAAAGCACAAGTGTTTTTTGTTTGTTTTATTTTGAAATTTAAGTCTTGTCAGAAGATTTCCATAAAAACTTTCACATTTTCAGATGCAGCCTCTACATTTCCACATCAGGACACGGTCAGCCAATGCCTTGATCCTGCATGTTCAGTTCAAGGACAGCTTGTAAGACTGATTGTCACCTCACAGCCTGCTGTATGAGGTATGTGTAACCCCAAGTTAAGTAACCAGTCATTGTACCAGGGAATCTGACTGTTTAACAGTTGTTGGGAGGGTTATAGCTGAAATCGGAGGCACCATGAAGTCATCAAATATCAGTGTATCATGCATCTGCTTTTTTTCCTCTATTCTCAACATCATTCAGTTCTGTTTAGCTAGCTGATATCAGAGGAAATATTAGAAATTAATCTGCTCCTGATCACTCAGCTTGAAAAAGGAGTGTGTGAGAGAGTCTGATACACTCAGACCCTCTGTATAACTTCAGTGGATTGATATGCTGCGAATTCAAAGTTAAACTAATGGAAAGAGGAAAAAGATCTCTTGCATCATCTTCTCAGTGAGTTTTGGCCACCATTATGAGATATTTCAGAGCCTTAGTGCACATAGGCTACTCTTAGACTAGGAACTAAGTTGAATCGGAACCAATAGCTAAAATAAACGAGTATGCTGTTGGCAGCATGTGCATGTCTAGACTGCCAATACCAAGTTCACACTGAAATTACTGGTGAATTAAGGTATGTCCACAGCTAGCACACCCCCAGCCCGCCCACATACCACCCCTGGGTACGTGCAGCCTGGGGTCTCTTGTGAAACTGCTGAAGACAGCTCTTGGTTTAACACAGGTGTGTGTCTATGGATGTACCACATACCATAGACAGCAGAGGGGAACCAAGCAATCTTCTAGAAACCTCACTGTTTGAGTATTGATTTTGCAAAAACAAATCAACACAAGTAATTATTTGAATTACATTCTTATTCTAACCAAACCTTTCTAATGCTTACTTTCAAATATATGTTGTCAGGTCCTCAACTGACATACAACTTCCTGCACAGCATCACTGGGACTACACTACCAAATATTCATTCTGCATTGTAACAGACTTAATTCTGTAAGATTTTGCAGTAGTCACGATTTAGTTCAAGCTGTAAGAACTGGAAATTTAATTTGCCCACCCAGAATTGCTTCTGAGTCTCCAGAAGCTTGAACAATGGGGCTAGAAGAGTTGTTCTCGATTTACTCCACATTCAATATGGTGTATTTTCCTTCAACAGCAACGGAACCATGTACAGTATTATTTCCCATGATTGTTTGTGGTTAGTCCCTCCAGTACTAGTATTAAATTCATTTTTTTCTTGATTTTTACAGTTGTTCAATCAGGTTGACAAACAGACAAAGTTCTGCATTAATGAAAGGTAAGTAAATTGAGTTATAAAAGAAAAATCTTTGAAATGTAATCACTAGTAGCAGAACTCTACTTGTAGTAATTGTTCTGTCATATTATAGTATGCAAAAAACAGCGTGTGATCTGTTACCCAAATAAGAAGAAAGAATAACCCCTGTATTTTAAACAGCAAATTTTCTGTATGTTATTTTTCATGTATAGATATGTTTTAGTGACTGTCTTTGCATAACATATATCTGCAAAAATTGTAAGCTCTTTGAAGAACTTGCTGAACAAAGAAAAGACAACATTCGCTGAATATTTCATTTACTGGGGTTCCTTTTTTCTGTATTGATATCACTAAGGCAGTATCAAGAAGATGCATTAGAGTCACCAAATTCTAGCTTGGTATCTGGACTGGATTAACTGTTTCCACCACAAAGGCATCTTCCCATTCAGTGTACTTGGCATGTAGGGCTGAACTAGAAAGTCTTTCTATGCTAAAGTCAAGGGGAAATTTGCTACTGATTTCATGAGAGACACCACTGTTATGTTTTTTAAATAATTTCTGAATTATTTGAAACTCAGGGGAAAAGGGAGATGTGCTTTTCAAGTCTGGATCTAGGTTGAATCAAGAAGAGAGAAAGAGAGAGCACTAGAAATGAGAGGTATGCTGTAATTTTCCACCAGTGTTGTCATTAAGAGCTTGTTTGCCTGCCAAGCATGTCTAGCTCACTGGCGCAGGCTTCCCTCTGGTCAGCACACCTCATCACCCTCCTGAAGCCCCTCTCAGTGCATGGGGTGACGCAGCACTTCTCCTGTAAACATCTGATGCTTTGTTTAACGCTGTGAAAACTAGAATTTCTGAGTTGGCCTGAACAACAGTCAGTCAGCAATATGGCTTCAAGAGATACGTAGGTTGGAAAGACTGCTTTCTAGTATGAGTGAAATTGAAGTAGGGAGAGTCTTGGGTAGCAAAGAATAGCTCTCTAAGTCTTGCAACTAAGAGCAGAGAGGCACTCCCATGGATTCAGACAGGATGTGGCAAACTACTGTGCTGCTTTTTGAAAAGGGCTTTTCTTGTGCTCTTCTGCTCTCTTGGGAATACCTCATCTTCACTGAAATTAGATTTCTGTATCCTACCTTTCTTCACTCCTTAATATATTTCTACTTTGCAGAAACAGTATTTTTCAAATTGCAATAATTGATAGTGGGAGGGAAAGGAAATCTCTGCTTTCAAAGCTCCTTATGGGCAGTTTCATGAGATAGCCATATACATATGTAGCATCACTGCCCATGCTGCTCTTTGTTATCTGCTAAGCAGAATATGGTATTTTTTCAGCCACATATAAAGCAGGCAAACGGCTGCTCATCTTTTTTTTTTTTT
>WBMW01000466.1:258066-311158 GCA_013396635.1 Penelope pileata
TTTTTTTTTTTCCCCAAGAATGTTGTACATACAATTCTCTGCTGGTTAATAGCTCCTTCTATTGTCCATGATTTATCATTGTCAGGATCCTTTACATTTTCCTCTTTATCCATTTTGCTGGAAATCTGTCCATTTTAAAAGGAAAGCTTGGTTTTAATTAGCCTATACAGCATAGTCTCATGTAGACTAAAGCATATATTGTTTTGGAACATGTAAAGGTATAACTTTCATTGGTACAATTTTGCTCCAATTCTTTCTCTTTTTCTCTCTCTCTATCCTTTTTTTTTTTTTTTAAACTCTTCTAAACCATTATAAAGTAAGTATCAAAGGTATCCTGGGTAATTAGCCATTACGGTACTGTCACAGAGGCTTCTGCAGTCAATACAGAGATAATTTGGGCAATGGTGAATGACAGCGTTGTCCAGACTTTTGGGATAATCAAGGACACATCCAGCTGTACCAGACATCTGTCAGACCCATGAATCATTTCAAGTAGCTCTGTGATAGCCAGCCAACTCGAGCAAAGATAAACATTCTAGCAGCACACAGCCACGGGAAAAATACTGCTCTGAGCAGAAAGCATTTACCCGCTCAGCACTGTGGGCCTATAGCTCAAAGCAGAATGGGTCTTTCTCTCATTTTCTGATTTTGAAGGAGGCATACCTTTGTAAAATTGTCTTCTTTAGTAAGAAGATGACTGAAATAGCATGCAGTACACATGCACACACATTCATCAGAATTACTGTGGCAAAAAATAGAGTGGGGAGAAAAGTTATACAAAAAACAAGCCTGAAATAGTCTTGCTAAATGCAACATGACCTCTTTCAAGTAAGAGTATTCGTACTGCTTACATCGGACTGAATCTACTGCTTGCATATTCTCTGGAGCTTGCATAGATACATATGATGAGACTATTACTTGCTGTAAATGTGCATCAGGATTAACAAGGAGTAGAGAACTCACTTGTACCTCCCTGCTGCCATCACCTCTCTCACTCACGTGGGTTGAAGCGCTGAAGGAAAGCAGACCCAGCACTGCACCTCAGGATTCTGGGGAACACCTGTGGGCTGTGTGGAGTTGAGGGTTCAGCTTGCTGTGCCACTACAACCTGTGTGGCTGTGGGAAAGCTCCTTCCGTCTCTGTGATGTGGATTCCACCACCAATTAGGCAGCCCTCACTCACTGACTGATTTGCTGGGTTAAGCTGTCCTGGCTGCTGTGTAGGTAGGGGGGGAGTGCTGCTCTGTCTAGCACATCGGCTTGCAAAGATGAGTGAAAACGAAGGAAAAACAGCAGGCAGAGTGAGGTGAGCCAGATTCTCCTCTCTGCTTGAGGTGACCATGGACCATGGAAGTGAGCAAGGACTAGGCTAGCTTATCTTCAGGCAGCATGGGGTTTGCTGCGCTCTGCGGGCAGCAAAACCATGTGGAATTGCTTTCAATAATTACACAAAAATATTGTTGCACAACACGGTGAAGGAGATTTCTGAGCAACTGTGAGGCATCCATCTTACAAATACCTGCAGTAGACTTTGAAATGTCATTCTTCACATGGGCTTTGAAGTTGTTCAGGTGTCCCCTTGGATCGTTTGGATCACAGTGGATGGGGGAGAGTGTTGTAAGGACTGAAAAACTTTGTTAAGCTCCTCCCCAGAGCCTAAGGGAAAAGCAGCACTGACAGGGTGCTCTGGGCCCATCACTAGCCAGTGGAGGAGTGGCACAGGAGGAGGAGCTGGGCTGGGGCTGATGGAAGCAGCTGGTGAGTCGCGCAGAGCGCAGATTGATTTGCTGCGAGTGGTGTGAAGGCAGCAATTGCTTTTGGAAGGCGAGAGGAAGAATTACTGGTGAGACATCTGAGGCTGTGACTGACAGATTGGTAGCTTTCCAGTGACAAACTAAGGGTTGTTGAAGTATTTGGGGAGAAAGAGTGAGCCCACCACAGAGAAAATGCCATGCGTTGAGGTTGCTTCTCATTATGAAGATGAAGAATTGCATCTTGAGAAGCTGACAGAGATGTTGACAAAAAAAACTGTTGCTGCATCCTCTAAACTTGCATTTGCCTTTGTCCACTGCTTTGGCCTTTTTATCTCCCACCATTCCTAGCTGCCACCGCAGTTTGGTGCCATTGTCACTCAGCTCTGAAGACTGGGTGATTTAGGAACCTGAGCTCCTTCTTAGCAATGAAGATCTTTCTCTCGTTTTCATACACAGTATGTTTTTGTTGTGATACTGTCGTTGATTGCCAGCTTCTAGAGATCCTTGTTTATCTAAAGTACTCAGGGCAATCAGGTACACTTCAATAAACATGTGCTTGAGCCTGTGTACTCCCATTTGAATTCTGAGTTCTCCTGACATCGATTTCTGGTAGTTCTGAACCGAGCTTCAGTGAATGTAATTCTGGTTCCTAATCCATAACCCAATGCTCACATTCTTTTGATATAATGTTTTTTATAAGTTTTTGCCTCAATGATTAAATGCTTAAACTACACGTAAAAAAACATTGGATCCAGATTTCCTTTTGTAGAAAAATGTTTTCTCAGGTCTGCATTTCTATACCAGAGGAAAATGATGTAGCTGTTAGCAAACTCAGCATCCCTCCAGTTGTGTTGTTCCTTAATGTCACCATTTGCATTGCTAAATAATTTGATCGCTGATAAGAGGGAGTAGTTATTGACTGCAGTAGGCAATGGTAACAGCCCCCTTCTTACATCTATTTGATTTGTAGGTTCTTTCTGCTATTCCAATTTCCAGAGTTTATGTTTAGAAAGATACTGCTGAGTTCAAATATCTGATTGAGGTTTTGATTTATTGTAAAATTCTTTTTAATATCTCATAGCAATCTCTTCAGATTGTCACCTACCCTGTCACTCTCAAGCTTTCTTTCAGTATCTTTATAGAACTGCTTAGACCTTTTTTTGGCTTTAAAATAATCGCTAACTGGTTAATTACAATTCATTTTCCCTATGATATTCTTCAAGCATTTGCAGCATGTGCAGACCTCCAGAACCAGAATTCTCCCTGCAGCCAAGAGCCCTCAGCATGTTCATTATTTCAGCGCTGAAAGCACTTCACTAATTTTGCCATGTTACAGCAGGGAACCTTTAACTTTATTTGCTTTTATGTGCGGCTTTGCACAGTTATGTTCATTCATAAATGTGAAAACTCACTTCTCTTACTTCCTAAAATGTACATATAAATCTTCCACTGGAAACCACATGCAAGCTGTCTGGTTATTTTTAGCTCTTTTTGCAGATTACCTACTTTAAATACACTGCTATTGTATGATAGGCTCCCTAAGACTCTTACTGTTCTTGTGACTTGATTTCAAGCAAGTTTACTTCAAGTCAGTGGGTCAGACTCTTTACACTGGCTTAGCCACATCATCCTGAGGAACTGATTGCCACAGGATAACCCGGAGGCCAAAATTATAAATGAGTTTTAAAAATGATTAGACAAATTCATAGGTACTTGAGCTATTTGTTAGAGATTAAATGCAGTGATCCAGAGAATCACTCAATACAGCAAGTCCATAACCAGCTGATTACAGGAATGTAGGTTAATATATCTGAAGAAAAATGATTCTGCATATAACTTATACTCTCTTCTTAAAGACCGAGAACTGTTGGAGATAAAGTAGTCATAGATATCTATCCTAACCTACTTTGTGCCTTCAGGTGATCCTTGTGGTTTTCAGATTCTTGTAATGGCATTTTCAAAAAAGGCTAACCAAGGGCACATTAAATCTGACCCACTGTACCCTAAAAAATCAGAAGAGTTGCTACAATAACGTCTTGTCTCAACATGGGTAGTTGAGTTATTGCTTCTGCAGTAACAAAGGAGTCTCAGTAGCCTAAACCCCCCTCCCAGTCATTACAGTGATCTTCCACCAGGAATAGACCCAAAGGTCCCCAGGAAACGAGAGAATACGCCTCGCTTAGAACTATCATCTCCAATCCGTAAGAATGCAGGAAGATTCTGGCTCTGCATCTCTAGCTCACTTAAATCCCATAAAGACTTAACTATCTGTTATTGCTTTTTCATAATCCACTTTAATTGTCATTGATTTGTACGTTCAGAAAGTGCCCTGAGCTGACCGAAGCATTTTGTGCACGTTTGTGGCTGACTGCCTGCTCTGCAGTCCCCGAACTGCTCTATTCAGGATCCTTGCTGAAAGCCTTTCTTGGGCAAGATCTCCATGTTTTCCAGGCAGGATTTTGCTTGCAGGACTACACCAGGCAGATCCCTTCTGTATGCATATTCAGCTGTCATGTTGTTACCTTCCGACTTCCATTCTCCAAAGCCATCTATTCTGACAAAAAATGAACATATTTTACCTAGATGAACTAGCAAAGGGTTATTTAATCAATTATGCAGGGACAGATTTATTACTGAGAACAATCTGTATAACTACATCACACAAAAATCACATTTAACCAAAAGGACATATTACTTACTGTTATGCAGAGAGAAATAGTGTTTAATTGCTTGAACTCTGTTAGGATACTACTCTAATGGAGACTCCAATGAGATCAAGAAACAATTTAACACATGAAAACATATTTCAAGTTCTGTACTTTGCAAAAGCTTGAAACATTCCATTTTAATTTGCATTTAAGTTGCTGGAAATTTGAATAACACACAATTTTGTATTTTAGAATAAAGTTCCCGAGTTTGTATATTAAAATAATAGAATACTCAATAATATATAAAAGTAAGTTAACAGGATAAAATTTCCATTCAAAAAAAGGAATGGATTAAAAGGACAGCAAGGTTAGTTTCTTCTAAACACCACATGCCACAGTGACCAAACATGTATCAGATTGAGTATCACATGTTGGTCAGATTGAGCATGTTTCCAGAATGGCAGTTTTAGAAGAAGGACCATTGCCCCTGCTAGATCTTCGTGAGGATGAGGATTGTACAGCACAAGGAAAAAAGATGGATACCAGGTGAATTATAGAAAGCAAGGAGCAAAAGGACTGTGTTGTTGAGGATGTTGGACGTTCGGATCTCTTGTTCTAACAAACATTTCAGGTAGTGGTATGAGTATGTTTTCACTTTGTTTCTCCACAGATAGGTAAATTTTCCCTCCTTGGTAAAACTCTTGTTAATCTTCAAAGCTTTTATGGGTAGTTATGGTGCTTCTTGTCAGAGGTCGAAGCCCTTCCTTGGTTCAGAACGTTTCTTCTTCATCCTCTGTGGTGAATGAGAGTCACAAGACTTTGCCTGCATCAAGGGTATAAATCCCTTCAGGAAAAGCTGTTTTCACTGCTGTGATTGCTAAGCCAGGAAATCCTTCCTTTTGGCCATGTCTGGAGCATGTGCTCTGCGTTGGGGACTGTCAGAATTTACAGCCTGTTTTAGTCACGTGAAATGTCTGGGATTCAATTTATGCCTTGTCTAAGTAAGCTGAGGAGCAATGGGGCATTTTGATGAGACTGGCTCATGGTGGTTATATATGGACGCCCCAGTGCCACTCCTGTGGTCACAGGCGATGGTATGGCCAAAGGCAGTCATGAACAGAATGATTGGCTTGTGCCTCCAGGTGCGGAGCCTGGCCTGAAATATCACTTGGATGCTCAGGAGAAAATAGCAGACACAGCATTAAGTGAGACTAAAGGTAACTCTCTACTCAAGAGGGAATGAGGCATGGGAATAGCTGCAGGCACTTATCACTGAAAAATACAATCAGAACAGTTCAAGTGTCTGGAACGACTTCTTCTGTGGCAGCAGAAAATCTCAGTAGATAGTCAGATCACTAGAGCCCACAACAAGTATTAATTAACACAGTCTGTTATCTACCAGTAACAACAAAACAATGCAAACACTAAGAACAGAGAAAATGCAAAGAAATTTTTTGAGTACTATCTCTTAATCCATGACACAGTTACTCCTATGATGAAGAAATCAGAAGCCAAGTGCAGAGTAACACCTGGTTAGAAGGCAGAAAAACATCTTGCTTTTCATTTGTATAAAGGAAGTTTAAATATTATGAAAAAAATAGGGAAGCAGACAATCAGTAGGCTTGATTGTATAGGTCTCTTCCTCAGGAGAAGAATTCTCCTGAGAAACTAGCATCAGAGATGACCAAGAGCAGCAACTTCCAACGTTCTGTGATTTTTACAAGTCTTCATCACCTGATAGAAATGTGGGCCCTCATGAACCGCATGTAGCTTGCTGATGAAAAGACTTGCTTCTCATCCTTACCTCCAGCTGACCTTCACACAGCCTCTGGACTCTCAGGGTCACCAGTCCAGAAGTTAAGACACAGTTGTAACTATGTGGTATTGCTTCAGTGGGATTAGGTGAATGCTGTAAGCCTCTCCCATTTATGTGGTATCTACTTAGCAGCACTACATGCTGGCAACAACAACAACAAATCTTACAGAAACTGTGTCCCAAATCATCATTAATGCAGAAACTCCTTCAGGAAACATTGAGGAGATGGAAATGCAAATTACTGGGCCTCAAAAGTGCTAGTCTAGTGAATCTAAGGGGAAAACAAAACAAAACAAGAACAACAAAAAAACAAAACCAAAAAACAAACAAACAAAATACAAGAGAACACATTACTTTTCCATAACTATTTAATGAAGGCAGTGCTGTGTCTGTGGTATAAATCCCAAAAAGTTTGACAATTTGGAGCTACTGTTCAAGTCTGTAATAATTACAGTGGATTGACATTGTCACCTTTGTATCTTTTCCAAGGACAGCTAATTTGAACTTCCTTAGGAGCTCTTAATTTAGCCTTTCACTCCATAGTGTCACTTCATACAAATATAATAAATACATGTTCTCAACATATACTTTCTCTATATATGCTATCTCATCATTGACCTCAGTGAACTAATGAGTCACAGCTAATCCTCAGTTTATAAGGCACTCAAAGAATAAAATGTCTACAGCTATCTTTTGTGTTCTTCCATTATTTCTATTTTAATAATTTTAATACTATAGATAATGTCATCTCTACAAGCCAAATTGAATACGTGATCTAAAGTTACCTCACCGGCTTTAACTAAAATAAATGGTGTTTATTTAATTAAGGCACAACGGGAGCTGCTGCATGTGCACATCCGAGGGCAGGATTTGGATCGTAACCGGTATTTGTCCATCAGCAGGGCATGGACAATACAGAACATTCATTTAGTGTGAAGGACTTACTGAATACATATGCTGCTTGCCATGCATTTTCATAAGCCTTTGTTCCCAATGTACCCCATCCTGTGAAGGTTGTTGATAACATCCAACAACAGGCTGCATTTCTCTGAAATGCAATTGAGTTTTTGAATTCCCAACCATTCATAGCATGCAAAAATCTCATTACTCTAGGAGATTGTGTTCAAAACAGCAGTAACCTTGTGTCAGTACAGAAAAGCTTTTACAGCATGCCATCAACTGAAATTCAGACTACCTGCAACAAATTATTTGGTGAACAAGCAACTAATCTAGAATTATTTCCCTACATTATAATACAATCGCTTCTGATAACAAATACACTGAAGAAGATGGTTGTTTGCTTACAGTTCACTTATGAACTGAAAAAGAGTTGAATCATGAAGTACTTAATGAGTTCTTTGCCTCAGTCTTCACTGGCAACCAGGATTCTCATATTTCTCACATCTCTGAACCTCACATCCCTGAATGTCTAGGTGGGAACTGGGGGAGTAAACCCTCCCCACTGTAAAGGCAGAGCAAGTCTGAGACCTCCTCATGAGACTGAATGTGTACAAGTGTATGGGGTTGGACATCATGCATTCCAGAGTCCTGAAGGAGCTGGCTGATGTGGCTGCCGAGCTGCTCTGCATCATATTTGAGAAGTTGTGGCTTTCATGAGAAGTCCCTGGTGACTGAAGAAAGGGAAGCATCACTCCCATGTATAAGAAAGGGAGGAAGGAGGGTCCAGGGAACTACAGGCTGGTGAGCCTCATCTCTGTGCCTGGGAAGATCATGGAACAGATCCTCCTGGAAGACATGCTAAGGCACATGAGGGATGAGTGGGTGATCTGAGACAGCCAGCACAGCTTCACCATGGGAAGGTTGTGCCTGACCAACCTGGTGGCCTTCTATAATGGAGTGACGGCATTGGTGGACAAAGGGAAGGCGACCAATGTCATCTACCTGGACTTGTGCAAGGCCTTTGACATGGTCCCCCACCACATCCTTATCTCTAAATTGGAGAAATATGGATTTGAAGGTTGGACTATTCGGTGGATAAGGAATTGGTTGGAAGGCCACAGCCAGAGGTTTGTGATAAATGGCTTTATGTCCAGGTGGAGGCTGGTAACAAGCGGTGTACCCCAGGTGTCTGTCTTAGGACCAGTGCTCTTCATCTTACATCAATGACAGAATTAAGTGCACCTTCAGCAAGGTTGCTAAGGACTCCAACCTGAATGGTGCAGTTGATACAATAGAAGGAAGGGATGCCATCCAGAGGGGCATCAACAAACTCGAAAGGTGAGCCCATGTGAACCTAGTGAGGGTCAACAAAGCAAAGTGCAAGGTTTTGCACTTGGGTCAGAGTAATCCCAAGCTGGGAGAAGAACTCAAGAGTAGCCCTGCTGAGAAGGACCTGTAGGCCCTGGTGGGTGAAAAACTGTGTGCTTTTGCAGCTCAGTAGGCCAATGGTATCCTGGGCTCCATCAGAAGAGGAGTGGCCAGCTGGGACAGGGAGGGGATTGTCCCTCTCTACCCCGCCCTCGTGAGGCCCCATCTGCGTCCAGGCCTGGGGCCCCCAGTACAGGAAAGGTGTGGAGCTTTTGGAGAGGGTCCAGATAAGGGCCACAAAGATGATCAGAGGGCTGAAGCACCTTCCCTACAAGGACAGGCTGAGGGAGCTGGGCTCGTTCAGCCTGGAGAAGAGAAGGCTGAGGGGAGATCTCATTGCAGCCTTCCAGTATTTAAAAGGAGATTATAAACAGGAGGGGAAACAACTTTTTATAAGGGTAGCTAGTGATAGGACAAGGGGGAATGGTTTTAAGCTGAAGGAGGGAAGGTTTAGATTGGATGTCAGGGAGAAGTTCTTTACTGAGAGTGGTGAGGTGCTGGAACAGGCTGCCCAGAGAGGCTGTGGATGCCCCAGCCCTGGAGGTGTTCAAGGCCAGGTTGGATGGGGCCCTGGGCAACCTGATCTAGTACCTGATCTGGAGATTGGCAGCCCTGCCTGTGGCAGGGGGGTTGAAACTTGTTGATCTTTGGGGTCCCTTCCAACCCAGACCATTCTATGGTTTTGTTAAGAAATATTAACAAAATTATGGCTTTTCTATGAAATACCAAAGTTTTTAGCACAATTTAGTTATATGAAAAAGGTTATATAGATGATATATTAGTTGTAAAGTCTGTAGCCAAATTATGTACCATAGAAAGCATGTTAATGTTCTTTTTCTCCCAATAATACAGACGAAAATAGAGCTAGGCTCTCCCTGCACTTTTTACAGTAAAGCTCTTAGCTTGGTCTTTAGCAGACCAGCTAAGAAAAGATGCTAGAAGACCCCATGGGAAAGGTCTCACATCTTTAGGTTGCAGGTCTCTGAGCAGGGCCCCAATATTTTTAACAGAGTCCTTTCCTTTCTCTTGGTGAGACTGTTTCTAGGTCAGTCTCCGAAGTCCCTCAAGCAAAGGAAGCCTGGATTTTTCTTTCATGAAAATCATTGGTAAGCCTGCTTTTTACAGAAGTATCTTTCCTGAAATTCATGCATGTATGTCCCTGGTTTACAAGTAAAGCGTACATTCACTTGTAAGCATTTAGTTGTATATTTGCATTTGTAAAAATCTGTCTCTGTAGGTTTCACTTAGAATGGTGACCATTTTAAACAGTGTATAATTGATCTGCCATGGAAATTAGTTGTTTATTTATTATGTAAGTATGCCTTTTATTAAAACTGCTTTGTGAAAATCTAATTGCTGCTATAGTAATATAGCATAACAGTCCCTCACATAAATACATGATTATTATGTACAGTCACTTATCTGTGAACGAGCTCTGCTACTACTTTCCTTAATTAAGGATACAAAGGGCTCCTTCATCTTTGCATATTCCCTTGCTAGGACATTGATACTCATTATTTCCTAAGTCCAAACACTGAAACTGTGTCAAGAATGCATCTATCACTAGACGAGTACTTATAGTCAGCGGAATTTTCAACTGCATCAGCAAATCCAGCAATTTGCAATTTCTGTATGTCTGACGTGTTTTTATTGGTGAAGATCACTTTCAAATACCAAGATCATGAGAATGATTCCGTGGTTAGTCTCCTCAGCAGTCGAATGTAATGACAGTAATTAACAGCCTGTGATTAGCAGCCACTCCAGAAAGTCTTTGAATGTTAATTTGCTTCAACTAATATGCAGTGCTTCTGTGTAATGAGATCTATGCTATAGGTTCACAGTGAAAGCAAATTATTTTCCAGCATTTAATCATACAAATGATTCTCAGTTAATCACTTGAACAGTAAACCTCAATGTTCTAATAAGTGACATTTGTTTTTCTGTCATTTGATTTATTGCAAATACAGGCAATGGCATGGTATATCAAACACTATTTCTTCTAAAAAGGTCATGAACATACTTAAGATATTTCTGTGGATCATATTGTAACCAAGGTGATCTGATTTTATCTTTTCAGAACAAGTCATCTTCAGCCTCCTCTTTGTCCTCTTCTTTTAGTTCTTTACCCTCTTGTTTTCTTTGGGGTACCTTTCAGTATGACATTATTACCACCAAACTTTTGCTCTCTTTTCAAGCTGTAGATACCCAGGAAAAACAAACCAGTATGAATTCTAGCTTTTCTCTCAATGCACTTGAAGAGAGTTGAAAAGAAGCAGGATAAAATGAGGTTATATCGCCTATGAATGGAAGAGAACACAAGGAAATAACAGCAGTGTTAGACAGTATCCATGCAAATTGCTAAATTTGTTTTTGTCATACATGTGCTAGGGATAACTATTCTTCAAGGAATGATCGCACTATGCACTTGTAGATGGAGAAGTCCAACATGACAGAAAAAAGTGTTTAATACAGCGGTATAAACCTGGGAGCAAATGCTTTCTGTTTTCTTTCAGCTGCTGGGTCAAATATTTATAGAGGGCAGTGATACTAAAGATTGCTTTCCTCCAAGGCTGTGCTTAGAAATCCATGAGAAGTATTTTACAGCAAAACTACACATGCCATGAGACGAATGCTATAATCTTTACGCATCTGAGAGCCACAGGGAATACCTGCGTACCTCAGAGAGTCAAAGGGAAGGGAGTTCCAGCCAGAGGATGCAGGTAGTAGGTGGCCGTGGCCATCTGACTCGGTGCTGTCAACCCAGGGATGCTAACGGGCTGCTTGCTTTCTCCTCTTGGATCCTTCTGCATCAGCACAGTCCCATTGTGAGCCCCGGGGCATTCGCCTTAGTAAAGAAGTAGGTAATGAGAAGAATTGGATTTTTTTCTAACCTGCTTTTTAAAATTCAAGTTTTCGGTATGCAAATGGGTGCGGGTTTGTCCATGCCCATTCTGGATACTGTCTCTTCCCAGCAACCTTACTCCATGCTTCCTCTTATTCAGCTCTTAGGCATGGCAGGAAAGATCAGCAGCTTCACTTAGAAATACTGCAGCAAAATTCAGTCTTGGAGTGAGTGTAACAAACACCACTCTTAGCTGGAGTCAAGGCGTATGCTAGCCCTAAATGTCTTAAGAAATCTCTACAGTTTATTATAATTTGACTATTTGAGCAAATTTCTCTCTTGGAACTGAGATCCAAAGGCAAAGCACATGGTAGCAACACAGTCTTTTTTATTGCTTCAGACACTCTTGGCACTGCACAGGAAACTTTGCCTGACACTTTGTGCAGAGCCTGATTCCCAGCTTGGGAAAGGGACGAGCAGGGAGCACAGGTCTGCTTCCACAAACTGGTGCCTGCCAATAGGGACAGGTTTGTAGCTTTTTTTAGCATTGGCCAGCACAAGAAAGAGAGGAATCTGAAAGTCAGCATTCCTGCAGATAGGTAAAATGAAGGGGAATGGATTCTAATCTAATTGTAAATGCCCTGGTTTTAAAACACTTCTTGTCAATAAATCCTTCAATTAACAGACATGCTGACAGCCCAAAGCATGGTCAAATCAGCAGTCTGGCACCAGTTGTGATATATTTTCACCTCTGAACGTACAAAAATTTGCAGAAAGTAATACATTGACTTGGCTGATTTAAAGATGTGTTCAGTCTTCAAGAGCTCATTTTGGTAGAAATACATAGAACTTCCCAGGCTGTGGCACGTTTTCACCATTCTGCCTTTTATGTTGAGCTTAACACCTAAAAAAATCCTATCCAGAAACCTAACTAGAGGCTGAGGAACGGGTTGAGATTGTGAGATTTTGAGGCAGAATTATGCATTTTTTTTCTAGTTGTGTAGTGAAGGAAATTACACTACTCATTCTCAGGAAATAAATAATATTCTTTAATAATTAGTTAATATTTTTACACATTTGGAACAACCTATAAAGCTGTAAGTGCAGTCTTTTTTCCCCACTGTATTCTTTTCATCTCTATAAAGTCAGTCATAAGAGATGAGCCAAGTTGTGTTTCTACCAAATTTTACCATGTATTTCTGCTCACAGTCCTATTTTCTTCAAACTGCTGCCAGTCATATGCAGGTAAGTAGTGTTCTTAGCTTTGTATTACTCTGCTGCCTCTCCAGCCCTGAATCTCCTTCCATTTTTCTAGCTGTGGCCCTATGCAGACTGCTATGTCCTCTCTGGATATTGAAAATTGGTACCATATATTGCTTAATTCCCTTATTAAACTAAGGTCTAAATAGATCTCCTGGGCCATGTTTGGGGTACTTGAGTTTAAATCTATTTTTTGAAAATAATTTTCTTTTAAATTAAAATAAAAAAAAAAGGAAAACACTTTCTGAAGTACTTTAGCTCCTGGTACACTTTTCTTTTGTTTCTTCTTTCCATTTACTTCTTCTGTTCGTAATCTTTTTATTACAAGCATGCAGCTCCATCCACTTGTAGCAGCATTCCTCCAAAGCTATCATGAGATTCACTGGTGATGTTCTGTAAATGCCAGCCAAAATCTATCTGCAAGAACATCTGCTCAACAGTGCAAAACTGATGTAATTACCAACCATCATCTTTTATCCTCCTGCTGGGGCAACTGCTCCAAAGCATGACTTTTTGCCCTGAACTAACAAGATCCAGAAACTTGCTGTTATGTACAAATCCTGCTGCTGAAAACTAACATGGCCAATACACAAATTCTCACAGGATCTTTCAGCTGCAAGGGGTAACATACCAAGTGATGTGGGTCTTGTGAAAATATTTGAAAATTTGTGTTCTTATTTGTTGCTTTTGATTCCGTCATTCTTACTCTGTGGGATTAGTTTTAATGCTTGGCAATAACTGTACTAAAGAATTATTTTCAAAAAACCATATATATGGTAACTGAAAGGATGCCACAGATGCTCAAATTTTACTAATTAAATTATAAGAGGTTGTCATCTATATGTGTGTGTGCACATCAGATACTAAGAGCTGGATATACTATACATATAAATGTGCACAACAGTGACTGTTTTTCCTTTAAGCAAACGCACAAATTATGGCTCTGCTTGTGGATGCGACATGTTGTAGAAAGCTGCAATATATACCCTATGCCTTTTGTCAACCTTTTTCTGTCTGCGTACTGATGGCTTACTCTCTAGGAATTACTTCAAAAATTTCAAGTTAGCAAGCTGAGAGAAATGCGTCCATTTTCCTTGTAATATCAAACTGATTTCCAGAGTAGAGACCCATTCTGGCAGCAGGTTTCAAACCCAGCATCGCTCGATAACTCTTCAGTCATCAAAAGCATAATATGGATCCAAAGTGTAAAACAGCACCTCAGGGCAGCGAAGCTTATAGCTGCAGAGTCACACATTTCTCAGATGACATGGGTTTCACCTCACTCCCGGTGCAGGGAGCTCTCCTCCTTGAGCTAGACAAGTTCCACCTCACCATCATGTTGGGAAGAGGATGCATAACCTTGTACTTCAGCACAGGGAAGATCACCTAGCCTACAGTTTTGTTAAACTTGTTGATATTTTTATTTCTTTGGACAGCCTTTCTATCTCTACACGTCTGCACTTCATCATCTGAGGAAAGATGCAATTGCAATGACAGAACGAGACCTTGTTATGCTATGAGTAATATTACACACAGTCCGGCACTTCTGGAGGGAATCTTGAGCAGTGGTGCTTTATATACATGATAAACAAGGGGAATTTGGTTTGCATTTGAGATAATTTATTGTCCAGGCTGCTTCATGTGTAGCTGCTGCTGTGCTGTTCTTTTATGCCAAGATTCATTACGTATAATGGCTTAGCTAACATCTCTGGGACTTCTTAGAAGATGTGTTAAAGAGCCCTAAAAGAAAAGTATGTAGATTATAGCCTGCCACGTTTTTCGTAAATGTTTTAAGCATTTGGATCGTGTCATTAAAATTCTAACAGAAGGAACAGAAGGAATGCACAGTAGTATTTGCTTCTTTCTACTCATTTTTGGGGTAATGAATTTTCTGCTTGTTGTAGGATGTTTCTTCTGCCATTCTTCTTCTGTTGATTAACACAAGGCTAGAACAGTTATCATATCAGTCAGCAAAAGCAGTGCTGTGTAGCATTTGAAGTGTATTTCAAGCAATCCGGACCCTTTAAAATTTTTTGTGTTTTTTACAGAGCTGGAGAGTGCACGTAAAATGAAGATGGAAGTCCACTAGATGAGAGCGGTGTACTTCTAGTGCTTCGTTTGCAGAGGGGTGAGTGACAGTGAAAAGTTAGGCTTGGAGAATCAGGTTGTAAAAACCAGTACTGTCTGGTTATAAAAAGTGAGTTAAATTCCGAGGTACTGTTCAGATACAGGTCTAATGTATATCATGAAGGTGAAAGTTGCCCAGAGAGTAAACTTTGCAAGTTGCCCAAGTGATTCAGGAGCAGCTTTCGCACTGGAGGTCAATAAGCTTTGGAGCACAGGGGACTGAGCTACTTTAAACAGTTGCCCCACACTGCACCAGGAGCTTCAGCTGCAGTGCGTGTTCGCACAGCGCTGTATAAGCAATTGTGCTAGTCTGAGTCCTAAACTGGTAAACTCATAGGGCTTGTGGTCCATCCTTTGGATATCGTGGCTGCAATCTGCTGGGGAACTCTGCTGTGGGCTCCTTTAGCAGGGCAGACAGATTGTTCTGAGGTACCTCGATGCAGCATCTCTGGTTTGGGGTCTGTCCCTGTTTCCCTGGGGTCTTGGAGGCCCCAGTGCTCTGCTGGCTGCATTCACAGCAATGTGCAGCTTCCAAACCCAGTTTGTATTGGGTGAATCCATCATCCATGATCACCTGAAGTCATTGTATATGCAGCGCTACTGCTGGTAATCCCTCTGGTATTCCCAGCTCCCGGTGTTTTATTTGGGTTTAGAGCTGCTGGTCCTTAATTTTTAGAGAGAGCCTTTGAGGCTCCACTATACCACTCCTAATAGAGGATTCAGTACTTATATTTTATTTAAAACTCAGGGCTTGTTACTACAGTGCTTTTAACGTTCTAATGCACACATAAAAATTTTATAGCTCACCCTCTTCCTGAGAAGTCTCAGGTATAAAACAAATTTCCAAAGAGAAAAAAAACATGTAACCAGCCTTGCTTTGCCTTAATTTTGTGTCCGCAGAAGTATCTTGCTATGTGTGATTGATATCAGTGGAAACAGAAAATACATCTCCAAGAACAAAGCAACAGAGCATTTTGAATAGCAGCTTATTTGTCGGCTGGGACTGCTGGCTGGTGCCTTGCAGATCACAAGGGCCAAATGGGGTCCCCTGCTCTGCAGAAGGCTGGAGCTGGTGACATCTCAGCGCATCCCCTGGGGACATTTCTGGGTAAGAGCTCTGCTGTCTTACCCATCTCAACCCTTAAAGAGATTTTGTTTTCACTGGTCATTTTAGTGCCAAATAAAAGATCCCACTGTACCAGCTTTACCTGGGAAATGGTGCTGTCTAACATTCAGACAAACATCAGAAGCCTGAACACGCACCTAACCAGGTTGTCTTCACGATGGGTCAGCCTGCACTCAGCTGGGATCAGCTACAAGCCAAGCTTAATTTGAGTTGAAAGCGAATCAAAGAGGACTAGAGCCTCTTTTAATGTTTAAGAGATTCTGATTAGCTGTCTGTCGTTATATTAAAATGCTTCATACAATTCTTCAGTGCTTATCTGATCATGTTTTTCATCTGCTTTAACAATATACTATAGTAAAAATACTAATTATTATGACTCTTACTAGTCGGATCTAGAAGAGTAAACAGCATGGGAAAGCTGCTTATAGCATATTTATATATGGCTGAAATTAGGAATTACTGGAAATCTCACATAGACTTCACTTATGGGATTTTCAGAACAAAGATAAACATATTAAGTTCTACATATTAAGATAGACATTAATATTTAGACATATTATCTTGCAATTCACAGTTTTTTATATTAACAAAACTAGGTCGGCTGAATTTTCTGAGACTTGTTCTTCACTAGGAGAAAATAACTGGTACAGCTTGAAATTAATTATGCATGCTTATGAGTGTGTGAGTGAACACCTTCAAAATCTATACACAGATTAGATTTATAGAGTACAATTCAATAATATTTTACAAACCAATAAAAGCATTTGCCAATTCTCTTGAAAAATAACAATATATTTGGGTTTTAATAAATAAGATCCAATTATCAGCTTCATGGTAACATAACAGAAAACATTTTCTCATATGTATGTTTTATGTTTAGTTTTATCAGTCTTCGCAATTGACTTTTAATAGCATTCCAGCTTATTTAATTATTTATTTTGACAGTAGAGCTTGGGCAATTTTACCCTTTTTTCTTTGGATATCAAGACGTGAAAAAGTTATTTATTTTTGTGAGCAAGTCTGGCAGGGAAATGGTTGTTGCATGGTTCATTCTATTTGCGTGTAGTATGACATAATTTTTTATAATCTCTTGGTTGAAAGAAAACTTTCTGATCTGCTGTCATGAAAATCTGTTATATTGGGTATTTTCCTGTATTTACTCTGGAAATGCAGAGCTAAATTTCAGCTTGATATAAACTGATGTAGAATAATCCAGTTTATTTTGGTGGATGCTTTCATACTAGATTAGTACCATTTACTGACTAATTAACACTGCATGGCAATACAGTGCTTAAGAATAACTTTTTTGTCAATGAGGGTGTTTCTTTCCTCTGTGTGAGATGACATAGGGTGCCCTAGAAGCAGGTACCACCAATTCCATCTACTACGCATGTGAAATTCAGATTAGCACCAAAGAGAAAAAAAAAAAAAAAAGATTTCCCTTTGCTAGAATTACTTCATCCTTTGAAAAAAAATCTTTCAAACTGCATTTCCGTCTCCTCCAAGCTCAAAGAAGGAGCTCATAATTCAACAGTGGCCAGATATCTGTATGTGCTTATCTCAGGGCATGGATTTTAAAATGCACCTGGGTGTTGGAGCTGACACGGGAAGGGTCACACGTTGGCAGGACTCCCCCTGGCCCTCAGAAGACCCACTATAGTGGCAGCAGTTCCTTTTGTAAGTAAGAATTGGGTTCTTCAAAGGCCTTTTTTATTATTGTTGTCTTGATGCTGTATTTGGGAACATGGATTAAGTTAAATATTGTGCTGGCTTGCAGCTGGTGCCACTCCACCTCACCAGAGCCGGAAGGACAAGTGGACAGGTCATTTTCTGCTTTATTAAGAGATCTGAAGGTCAGAGCATCAAAATGGTAATTTCAATCAGAGGCAGCCTAGTTTCGCAGCAGACTAACAGAGCTACTGTAGGTTGTAGATCTTAATGCATGCAGCGACGGTGATCTAATTCTAAGCACTGTTTGTTGGGTCAGATCTGTTTGAGTCAAATCTGGATGCTTCAGCCCGTCAGGTCATTCCTGAGAGGCTGCCTGAGAGGCAAATGAGGTACGAAGAAGGAAGGAAATGGAGGCCCTGCTTTGATGAACAAGCACAAAACCCTCTGTTAAGGATTAACACTTAGAAAATAATCCATTGTTGCCTTTAGTGTAATCTCAACAGACATACTAAAATCAGTACTGAAGCCTTTACAGTGCTGTCAAGTACCAGTCAGAGGCATTTCTTGAAAATGGATGGGGAAAAAAACAGTGACTGGAAAGGAGAGAATAGGTTAATCTCTTATTGTCACTCAATTAATTTCTGTAATGCCAAGTAGCACAACTTTGACTACAACAGGAGGCATTGTTATGAATTTAGAATTTTATCCTGAAATGAGAGAGGAATTTTCCACAGCTTGATTTCAGGTGTAAACACCAGAATTTATTCTGGTTGTGTAATAACTAGTACAGATTTGTAGGCACTTTATGTAATAACAGTATATTTAAAACAAATATACAGGGGTGTTAAGAACCTTAACGTGACCCTCCCCTGATGGACAAGTTTGTGCCCAGCCCAAGAACACAGACAGTAGCAGCAATAGCAATTATGTAAGTAAAACTTTTCAAGATCATATAGGTACTGTATTGGGAGAAGAAAAACACAAACAAATAAATTAGCAAAATTAAATTGCAGCACTTAATCAGGTAGTTGTCTCATTTAAATATGTGGGTTGACTCATTTTCTTATAATTACTCATGTTTTTAAGATATGCTTGGTATGTCACAAGACTTTGTAATCTGATAATTGCAGCTATTGATTTCCTTTATGGTTGTTTTACCTTCGGAGTAAGGACTGTTCTTTTGTTGCCAGTTGTAGGGTGGGCAGCATAGTGGGGTGCAAGACAGTAGGAGGCATAGTAACAGTCTCAGTTTAAAAATGATCAACTGATGCTGAAAAGATGGCAAATTGCCTGATTGCAGTGATACTGTGACAACCTTGCAGCAGAAAATGTTTGGGTGGTGGGGTAAATGGCCGCTGCCACCTTCAGCAAAACCAGTGGCACCAGACCAGGTAGGCAGAATAACAGGCAGGGAGCTCTGGCAGAGGTGGGAGAGTGGGTGGTGAGGAACAGTAGTAAAATGATGTGTTTTATGTTACTGGTGTCCTGTCTTTTATTTACTTCAGTCTGCTGGCAGGATGTTTCTCTGTAAACATTACCACAAAACACTTAAACAGGAATAAAAGTAACTTTTATTGAAGGAATTTAAAAGTAGTCTCTGGAAAACACGCAAGAAACACCATGTGGACTCCACATCTTCTTCAAAGTAGACTGAACACAGCAGGAATCTGCTACTGTCACCAAAAACAAATCCAAACTGCACCTTTTAGTATTTATATAATTGAAAGTACAAATCAAGATTGCTGCCTGAAAGCGCTCACGTTTCATGACAGTAAAAGGGTCCAAGTCGCCTTTTCAAACTTGTAATAGAATATGTAACACCAAATTAAGCCTGCAGTTCTGGCTTAAACCAGCAACATCAGGACAATAGTGCTTACCACATATTGCAAAATATAACTTTCCATTCTTTGGACTAATTAGAGAGGGAGCCAGTAGCACCACTATGGTTCTGTCAGCATTTCCACAATAAAACCCCCTTTTCAGGGCTTTATAACTTGGCTGTAAAAAATTAGCTTCAGGCTGCAGCTTGGCATGCCATGGTTCACCCCAGCAGCACATCGAGCCGTACATGCGGTTGCATATGTGGTTTGTTGATTGTTTCCTAAATACAAATTTTCATTAAAATCAGCTTTGCTGCTTCTTGGAAGACAGTAATAAAATGAACCAATTTTTAAATGAGTGCAGTTACACTCTTTGGCAGTCTCTTGCAGCAAGTTAATTGTTAAAAGTATGAAGTTTTGAGGTGAGAAGCACACAGCTTCATGACACTTGGTTTTAAATTAAACCCTCTTTCCTTTTTTGAGGAAAATCTGAAAGCAGGTTGTTGCACGTTGATCTTATGTCACAGAGCATGATTCTGGCTCTGAATGACATCCAGCAGTCTTGGTGGAAAGGGCCCCACAAGAGCAGCTCAAACGAGGGCACTGGTATTCAGAGTCCCCAGAACAACTGTGCCCCAGGATTGGTGTCCTCCCAGGCTGCAGCAGTGTCTGGGCCATGAAACGCTCAGGTGAGGAAACCATCAATGTCTTCCTCCCCTGTGCACGTGGTGGTGACAAAGTCACCTCCCCGAGGCTCATAGCACGGGTTGAACCGAGGGACGTCTCACAGCTGTGGGTCATCAACCAGTGTTTACTCAATTTCCATACTGTGGATGAGCACATTGCTTAGGAGTTACTCCATCTGTACTCACAAACTTTGAAGTGAATTGAGAAACATTAATAATCTTATTGCAAATTGTTCTGTTTCAGCTTCATGGCGGTCTGTAGAAGAGCTCTGAGGTCAGGATGCCTACAACACGCACCTGGAAATACTGCAGCATGGAGAGAGAAGTGGGTGTATTTGAAAGCAGATCAGCAAGACTGGTAAGATGGGCACAGCTGACTCATTTCTCTTCAGGGGAGTCTTCCTCATTATAAAGTGGTTTCAATTTTGTTGTGTGTTTTGAGCTTAGCATTTTAACAGTTGGTTATTAAAAAAGGTATCTAGAAAGGTAAAAAATACGAGTCACAGAAGTTAGCTTCACTTCTTCCAAGGCAGCAAATAAGAAAAATGCTCTAAAGACATACTGGAGTTGGAAAATGTCATCAATATGCACTAACATATTCTCCAAATCATTCTTCAATATAAGTGTCACAAAGAAAACTAACAATCCACATCCAGTATTCTTCAATCAAGGAACAGTTGAAGATGAAAATTAATATTATAGAGTAGAATAACCAATTATAAGCCAATTCAAAAATCTATTCATCTTAGACTCATTTTTTGCAAGGGGTAGATGAGATCTGAGAGGGAGGGAAAGAGAGGGAATAAGCAGCCCTGAGCTAGCTCACCAGCTTCCCGAGCACAGGGCTTTGCCACCACCCCAAAAAGAGAGTTGAAGGCTGGTGGACAAGTGGGACAGCTGGGCTCAGCCCACCCCACTGAGTGCTAGGAGACAGCCACCAGAGCTGGCTCTCTGTATCATACAGAGATGCTCTCAGGCTCTCCATCACATCAGCAGAATTTTGTTCTAGCTTTAATTTTCTCCTAGAGTAGTAAGCCTCTTTCCCTGCCAGGATATCCTTGAACACATAAACCCAATTAAGCCAAGGTAAACTGATCATTAGGCTTTCAAGTATGTGTCTGCTGATGTTTTATAAGGCCATAGTCTACTTAAAGTTTCACCTCCTGCAGCCACCCAAGGTTGACCCCGGGAGTCCACTGAAACAACAGACAAAGGCTTCTGGATCTCTGGGAGAGCCTTTGAGTGTCTTGCAATTATGGGGGCTGCTCAGAGCACTGTAGCTGATGTGAGGATTATGTCCAAATTTCTTTTTATCCCTTCCAGCTGCTGAGGGAGTGCACGCTCTGAGCTGCTGCGATTTTGTCCTATAGCCATGGGCATCCTGTGTGCCAAGGCAAAAGTGTGAAAGGGCACAGGAGACACAACGTGCTGATTTAGGGACAAACTGAATTCTGTTTGTAACCTTGAGCAACTATATAAATTTTCTGGGTTTTCTCCATTTGCAATAATTTTCTGTGAGCACGCAAGTTGCTCATCACGTTCTAGCACTGGGTGGGAAGCAAACAAAACCTGACACTCTATGCACGCATTTCTTTATGCTTTAGCAGGTCTTCTGTGGTAGTAAATAACTCATGTACCATTTTTTCTGAAGAGATATTTGCTCCTGTTGGTTCGCTTTCAGCAGTACTCAACAGCCCGTGGGCTCCAGTCCTGCTTTCTTGAATCCTGGAACGTGCTGACTGAAGTGGGTGACTGACTCCATGCAGTTAGGGACAGGTGGCCCAGCTCTTTGTGGAGAAAAGTCAGAAAATGAAAGAAATGTGAAGGCTTTATCACCACATCTCACTTGAAAAAAATATTTAAAAATGCAATAGTTGATGTTTTATAATTTAAGACTATGATTTATGAAAGTCTATTGTGGATTAGTAGGGCTTCCAGGATGTCAATATCCATGCTACTGTGCTGTCACTTCCCAGGACCGTGTGGCCTCCATGGCTTCATGCGCTGAAGAAGCACTTGCAGGATATCCTTTGTCTGTTTGGAGTCCATTCACTTGTTGTGTTTTATGTGAAAGACGCTGTCTGACCCTTTTCCTTTCACTTGTCCTGCTCCTGTTTTTAATGAATCAAAATCTGCAGACAGCAGTTCTGCTTTCTGTACTTCAGCAAGAATCTCCTTTGATTTCTGCAAGGTTGCACACAACCTGCCTGGACAGGAACCCAAAGTGTTCTGTCAGTGCCTTTGCTGAGATCACAGGAGAGCAAGGGGAGACACAGGTCGAGCTGCACCCTGGCTGCATGCTGCTTGCTGCCCGAGGCAATGCATGCACCCGGCCGACATCAGGGGGGCACATGAGGTGACTCAGGGCGTGCACCTGTGTCATCAACAGGCCTGGCTGAGGGTGGAGTCTGAAAATGTAAACGTAGCAAAAGATGGGGCAAAATATATTCCTTACGGTATCTCAGCTTCAAATTACTGTTAAATGCATACTTCAGGCTGAACATGACCCAGCCTGACAGAGGCTGGGCAGGGACACCACGACCTTGGCACTGCCTGTGTCCAGAGGGCAGGAGTTTTAACAATGTACATGTTGGTATGTAAAAATCCCATCATATTCTTTATCAAAACCTAATGATTCCAAAACATGCAGCAATGGAGAGTATATGTATAAATCCATATCTACCAGCAATGCAAATGCAGTTAATAATAATGCCTCCAGTGCTACAGTTTCCCATTGCTTCCTCAGCACAGCTTAAACTGAGGCCAACCTTATCACCCGTGGTGATTTGTACCATTCTGACAGCCAGCAGGAAGCAGCAGAGAACGTCACCTCTCGGAGCAGCGCTCCTGCCTGCCTGTACTGGAATTCTGCACACCTGGACCACGTTGCCCAGAGGGTCACTGTGAGTTTGGCCTTCTGCAGGAAGAGAGGCATCCCCCTTTTGCCTCTCTCTCTCTGACAAGGAATTCCCATTTCCAAGACTGTAACTCACACAACTCTCTTCACCTTGTTAGCTGAAGCTTTCAGTCTCCTGATGATGAACAAAGGGTAAATTAAACAAATCAAGAAAAAGGGGATGCCAGCTATGGCTAGGCTAAATTTAATGCACACCCCACGTACACGAATGCTTTATGTACAACGATGTGTGCAGCTGAAGGTATAAACTGAAAATAGTCAGGAAAAATGAAAGGAAATGAAGTTTGTAGCTGTGTTTCACCAAATGGAAAACATTTAAAGGTGGGGAATTGCCTCTTTCTTTCAGCCATGTCTCCCTCCCAGCTCTATCAGCCAACTTTCTGCTAACTCCCCCTCTGCTTTTGGTTATCCACTCACTTTTTAATCCTGTTCATAGGAGAAGAAAGCAAGCAGACAAGAATGAAAACCAGAATGAGATAAATATCTGGCAGCGTTTAAGGAGAAGCCTATCCTAGAGAGCAACAGCAATCTCGGTGAGGTTCAACTTTTCTTTTTCTCGCTTTAAGGACAGCTGTTGGGCAGCTCCCTGCTTCCTGTGTGTGCGCTTTGTGGTTTATGTATAAATGTAAACTTCTCCCCTGTGAATCACCCCACAAAGAAAAAAATAATAATGGGGAAAAGTGTGTGTGGGGGGGTATTTGTAAATAATAAAAATCTTTTGCATCGACAGTAACCTGTTTTGGATAAAGATTTTTAAAGCAGCGTTTTTACCCTCACATGTCTGAAATTCAAACCACAACCATTAGCTGTTTCATAACCAGTAAATGTACAGATAGGCATGCAAGGATGGGAGGGACAAGCAAACCTAAAGATGACAGATCTGTACAGAGCATCGTTAGTATGCCGGATCTTATTACAGAGCAGTGGGAGGCCTTGTACACTACGCACCGGCTCTATGGGGACCTCCATATTTAAAACAAGATGAAAAAAATGTGATCTGAAAAACCCCTCATGGGCAGCCTTCAAAGGCACAGACAGGTTCTGACTGGATTAACATTTATTGACTGTTTAAGCCTGCTTTTTTGCTTCAGGACAGAGATACACGAGTTTAATTGCAGAGGCTGTTCTGCCAACTGATCACCAGAGCGGCAACCAAAGCTTTACTAATCGGTCCTTCATTAAAGAAAAGTCTCTATTACAAAACAAATTAAGCATGCTCTGATCCTAACCTACAGGTCCAATGGCATTACAGCAAAGTTTAAGCTGTTACAGCACTGAAAAACTTATTAAGGTTTAGCGCTGAGATAGCACTTTTGTATTGATTTTACAATACACAGGTATTATGATTTATGGAGTGCTGGTGTCACTCTAACAAGCTGAAGGACACACAATATCATCTCCAACATCATTAAAATTCAGAAGCCTCTAGAACTAACTCATCAACCACCGCACATTGTCACAGACTACAGAGCTGTATTCCACTTGTAAAATGCCCTGAGCCTTCCGGACAGTTGTCTTCCTGAATCATTTAATTAAAAGGAAAAAAAAAAAAAAAAGAAAAAGAAAAAAAGAAAAGAAAAGAAAAGAAAAAGAGAGAGAGAACCCAAACTCCACATACATTTAACAAATTACCTAACTGCAAAAGTTTCACTCACGTAGCAGAATGGCACTGTTATTCACTATCACCTATAACAAAACGAGTTTTTCTTCTGTCACTTGAATGCTGAAGCACTGGCGAGTATGAGGTCTCCTGGAAATAGCTGGCCAATTCCAACTGGAACTACAAGGCTGTGACACGGTAAGTGAAAGCTATTTCAGCTCAATCTGCGCCACAAAACTTCTATTTTATTGAAGTTTGGATACGCGCTCTATCTCAGACCAAAGCTGTCCCTCCCTCCCAGGTGCCTGCTCTCTCCTTTTTTCCCAGAACAAGACAAATCCCAGCTCCGCAGTCCGACGCAGGTTACAGCGGCGTCGGACGCGACCCCGAGCAGCCGCGCGGCGCCGGCAGCCCCCTCGCCCCGGCCCGGCCCCGCTGCGCCCCGGCGCGGGCGGTTCCGCGGTGCGCGGGCGCCCCCTGTCGGCGGCCGACGGCAAGGGCGGCCGTCCCAGGCCGGGCATCCCGCTGCCAGCGGCAGGGAAGGCACTGCCAGGACGCGAGCCGCGCCGGAATGACAGCCCGGCGCCATTGGGGTTCTCTTGAAGCATATTTTTGTTATTTCTTAATTAATTTATTTACAGGTGCATGCCTACAATCCACACTAGCAAAGCGACCTTAATGATTTTTATAAGTGGTGGGGGAACAGGCACAACTTCCAACACCCTGGAGCCACAGGAAGCCCTCCTGGCACACTGTGGTTCGGCCTGCTGTAAGTGCATGGATGGCTGCAGCATCTATAGCTCCCTGCACCGAAACACATCTTGTCTGGCTGGAGAAATGCGTTTGGGAAAAATCCTGTTTCCTTGTCCTGAGCTGCGCCAAGCAGTCACTATTTGTAGATATATCAACAGAGATCCTCAAGCCTGCTTCTCCTCCATGACAGAATTCACACAGTCCCTTACGCTCACACTACCAAATTGCTTAAAAAGGGAAGGGAGAAATGACTGTACAGACCTCTGAGTACCAAAGCATTTGTTCTAATAGGCGACGTGAGATGGAGATGCCTGGAGTCGTGTAATAGTCATTTCCACTCCTTTTCCCTGTGCTCACTGGTAGCTGTTATTTCTTACATCAGTTCACAAAAAGTCTTTTATCGTTGCTTTATTTGCTGTGCAAATACAGCCAGCTACAGAAGCACGCATCCTGCTGCTGGTGTGCTGTGCGTGCCTCTCCCCTTCCACGCCGGGGGAATGTCCCGTGTGAAAGGAGTCCCAGGCAGGCGGCGAGGTCGCTAAGCTTGTTAGAAAGCAGCGTTATCTGATGAGCTCCAAACATCCCAAACGAGCAGAGCCTTGTTATGCATTCAGTGCTCCTGTGTAGCACGTATGTGCTCATTTTCCCCCAGAATCTGGAAATACCTAAACATTTTTTTGTAGTCAAACACCTTTGAAAATGTCATTTAAAGATATAAAATACTCCTAAATTATTTTTCTAAATAAAGTTCAAATATAGCTTATTTGATTACTTTTGTCTTAAACGAGCCTAAGGCTCCCCAGCTTTACCTCTTACGCTGCCGTGAGCCTTAAATCGAGCAGTGCTGCCTCTGATCCCAGCTTGCCCTGGTGCACGGCAGAAGTACAGCCCGAGTAAACAGGGACAGAGCAAGCCTACCATACACGAATAACACCTGGAAGTCCCCAAACGGAACCCACTACCGAAGTACAAGCAAGCTTTTCTGTCTGCTGGGCATTGCAGTGCCCTCCTTGCCTGGATCGCTTACAAATCTACTAAAAATCCTGCGGGACTCCGGCGGCCCTGCAAAATGCCGCGCTGCTGTACGTGGTGAAAATCTAGGAGTATATTAGTGGAAATCTAAAAGAATAAATTATTTTAAGTCATCTTAAAATGATTATAAGGTATATATCAAAAAGATCAGATGTTTTCCAAATCAGTGCAAGCACATATCAGTCAACAGCTTATTAAAGCAGCTGAAGTTGTTTGTAATTTGTTGCTCATATTTCTAATAGCATCTTATTTATAAGAAAGGAGGAAAGGGCTTTGCTTCCCAGTATCACCCGATTGCAAAATCCAATCAATCCTAAAATTAAAATTAGGAGACAGGATCAGCACGAAAGCAATTGCGTTGTAAGTCAGCGTTCAGATGTTATTGATAGAAAAGCGAATGCAATACATTCTCCTCTGTCACCCGCTCCTGGCCCAAAGCAATTTGCCAGGCAGCAACCACCTCAGCATAAACACCGGGGAGCCCCGCTGGGCCCTGGAAATCCCGCTCGTCTGCAAGTGCACAATGTACACAGAAAATCTCCATAAAGCGCAGTGCCACAGCTGAATACAAACACTCCTCAGGTCCTGCTGTGACTTGGCATACCCCATTGGACAGCTGGAAACTGAGAGGAAAGGAGCTGCTGCCAATAACGTGTTACGGGGGATTTTCAGCACAAAGTTTCCTGGAGACAGGCAGTGACCAACATTATTATTTTGCTGGAGGATATGGACGCGATGTATCAGATAAATACAACGGCACGTGGCTGCGTTTGTTATATATTAGACATGATACATGGCAAAGCAGAGAGCCTTCTTGGTATGATCTCTGTGCCTGAGCTAAGAATTAAACCCTGAAAAAAACGAACACAATTCGTCCCAACCTTACCTCATATAATTCTGGAAATCAGATATTGCCCTAAATGACATTTTATTATGTGTATCAAAAAGATCGAGCTCGCTAAAGGTCATGAATGTGTATCTAACACCTTCGCAGCTGCAGTTTACTGTAGATAGATTGCATACAGTAACTCTTTCATTTTTTCTTGGAACCACTTGCAATGAAGTGCTACCGGCGATCATTAAAAAAAGATTGCACTTTTTATGTAGCTTGAATATATAAAGTGGTACTTATCTGCATTCCAGTGTAAAGAGTGCTTGAAAGACAATTCGCAGATATAAATGAAACAGCTAAATTAGGTCTTGGCATACTCTGTCATAATTAGTCTAATACAATATAATTTTTAATACAAAGAAGCTGCATTTTCTAACTGTGCCTAAAAGCCCGGCATTCTCTATGTGTTATAATAAATTAACGCAATAAAAGCAGGTACGCTTATCCTGTAAAGAAGCTTATTAACCAGACTGCTGGTGCTGCAAAATTCAGCGTACAGTAAACAATACTTTTTTTGTTAGAATAACGACGTACAGTTTATTCTTTCATACCACGCGGCACTCGGGGACTACATCCATTTACCAAAATAATACCAAATTAGTACCGCAAATATTGAAATCAGACCTTTCAGGCTAACCAGTGGCCTAATTTTCTCTTCAATCTGCTCTTAATCTCAAATCATCAATAACACTGCCTTATTATAGGACTTTGACAGCGAGCTAGGGCTTTTGATAAATTATACATCTCAAGCCAGATTTAAAATTTGAAGCTCAAGTGCTAATTATCTGTACAGGCCTAGTTAATAACGAGATTTCTTGTTAAGTATCTGATCACAGCATGGGCATCATTTGTCAAGAACCTCAAGCCTACCTTGGAGACTAGCTCTTCGAATTCTCCCTTGCCTACCATATGTAAAATTGGGATCTTTGTTTCTATAATAACCTTTTATTAGGAAGCTGACATAATGATTAAGTTCGCTGTAGACACATACAATGAGTTAGACAATTACCCTTGCTGCTTTAAACTACTCAGGCTCCTAGCAAGACAAAATAATTAATATTGAATTTTAATTTGATGTGTTCCACATTTAAACCCCAATTTGCAAAGTACACCTGGAAGGCTGCCGCTGATTCCTTGCAGTTTGTGCTGATGAAATAAAGGCTCCCGCCGCTTGAATGTAAAAGCACAGAAGGCATGATGCACCACAATCACTTCTCAGTGGAGCAAAGAATTTTCTAGCATTAATGGGAAAGGTAATTACCTAGGTCTAACTTTATAGCCTTTTCTCTAATGAAACTATAATCTCCCAGGCCTACACGGTTTAAGCATTTACATGATTTTAACGATTTCGCTGCCATAACTGTTGTCACACATGGCAGTTTAAAAACTCAGTGCCTCAAAACAAAGATGCTAATTATATTTCTATATTTTTATTATTGAAATAAAACCGGACTGTGTGAAGTGACAGAGCCATATTAAAAGCTGCCATACATTGCACTGCCCAAGTGGGAGGGGGGGCCGTATCTGTTTGCAGGAAAAAAGGCACCCAAGAGCTTTCCCCCATACCTGTGAACCACGCCGAGTGCTTTAATTCCTCTGGGCTTTGTCCCCAGGGCAAAGCACGCGATACGTTCTGAGGGCCTTTAGTTGCCTTGAGGGCAAGCAAAGCCCCCGTTGTGCCAAGAGCGCTGTCATCCCCTTATGAAAACACCAGTGGCGTTCAGCCATCATCCCCTGACACGCCAGGCACACATGTGCTGCTGCGGAGTGGGGTCCTGGCACCCCTCCCATGCTATAGGCCCTGCTCCTGTGCAGCATCACCGCTGTCCCGATGGCAAAACCTGCACCACAGCTGGCAATGGCCTCCTGCGTGCAGTGGCGCTGAGCGTGGGATGGCTGGGATTGGGCCTGCGGGGCTGCATGGCCCCACGGGCTGCAGGGTGTAACCCAGAGGACCGTTACACCCAGCTCACATCATCTGCTATTCTCAGCCCTTGCAGCATCCCCTCCGCATTGCTCTGCTTTTGTCATACAAGGTGGTTTGGCTGCACGTTACACCATCAGTAACTGCATTCCCAGTGAGCTCAGGCCTTGGGCTGGGACCCCAGCGGCACACTGCCTTGGGTCAGGCCTGGTAGGGACGGACGACCGACCTCAGCACTGGCTGACATCTGCACGCAGCACCTCACTTCCCTAAGTGGGCTGAAGTCATCGCTGCTACGATTTCCAGCATAATCTAACCTGATGCTCATCATCACAATACAGCTTTATTTGCCAAAACCTGCTCGCATCCACTAACCACAAGCAGAGTTTGGATCCATGTCAAGACACATATTTCCCAGAAAGGCAGGTGTGCTCATGCCTAATGCAGATACCTTCTAATTATTATCAGCTTGTAAGTGACATGAAATGAGAACTTTAAACAGAAAAATCAGAAGGCACTTTGCTAATAGGGAGGTGAGGCTCAGTGCTCATTTGAAGTGCCAATGGGGAGCCAAAATTTCCATTCTGTGGAAAATACAGACATTTTATTCTTACCAGAATGAAAAGGCAAAAAGCCAAGAAATATTTATCAAAATTATTTTTGTGGCAGAGTTGGTCCTACTAATTTCCTTTCAGCTGCTTATTATACTATCATATTTTGCAATTACTTCTGCTATTATACAATATATTATATTTTTTATTACTTTGATAATTTTAAAAATTTTGAGGGATGTACCCTTAAAACTGTATTCAAAACGGCTTATTTTCACAGTCCCCCATCAAGGACTTTTTGGGATGGAAACAACATGCTCATATTACATTTGTGCTGGGCTTCTTTCATGGTGACACAGTGGAAAAAATGCAAATGTAAAGTATGAGTCAGCTTGTCTAGATAGTGGTTCCTCTTCTGCCTGGTGTCCTACAGCCTTTAGGAGAGGTAAGGCTGAGCCATGGGGCTTCTTGGAACTCTATAGAAGATGAGCAGGTGGGCAGCAGGAACGGCCAGGAGCCACCTAAACCAGTACTTCTGTGTACCAGTACCTACCACGAGAGGTCTGGTAAAATAGACTCAGAGAGGGGTGTAATGGCACTGAGGGATGAGGCCATGGACAAAGAAATATCACCGCTCCGTGTGATTACTAAACATGTTTCTACCTTTGCCCCTGTAACTATTGATTCCTTCTATTAACATTCTTTGCACCAATGTAAGTAAGACCAGACAAGACCGTCGGATGAAACCATCAATCCTTTTAGCCTAAAGAGGAAAATACCATTAGCCAACCTAGCGCCAAACCAAGAAGCAGAGGAGATGTTAAGCTGGGGAGGAGCAAGGGGAGGATCAAGGGTGCACTTCTGGAGTGTGATCTGAGAGTGTTTTTCATTCCTCAGGAAAAAGGAAGAATTAAAATCACCTTCCCTGTCTCATCTCAAGGAGATAATGTGCCATAACAACATGTGAGGATGAGAAATAAAAGCTTCTTTTATCAAAAAATTAATTTTATCAGCATCCATGGCATTTTCCATTATATTTAAATTCAGAAAGGTGATTTCTCATCTTTTAAAATTCAAAGGTCCTCTCTGATTCACTTACAAGGAAAATCTTTTCTGTCATACTTTCACAGTGACTTTTTTAGCATATTCTTAGTGTTACAGCTGCTTTCACTTTGCATCAGCAACAGGCAGACTAACAAGCGGCATGGGGTGGGTAAGGCTGTCAGCTGCCTATGATCTTGTTGGCACTAGCCCGTTAAGGAAGGTCGTTTGCTCATCTTTTTCAAGTAATGAAAGACAGAGCTCGGGGGGTTGTGAACAGCAGCACAGAGCCTAGTTAGAAGCCTGGAGCTATGGGTGTCCCTTGGGATCAGTACTGGCTCCAGTATTGCTTAATGTACTCACCGGTGACCTGGATGAAGGGACTGAGTGCACCCTCAGCCATTTTGCTGATGATACAGAATTGGGGGGAGTGGCTGACACGCCAGGAGGCTGCACTGCTGTTCAGAGATAAGGACAGGCTGGGGAGCTGGGTGGGGAGGAACCTCGCAAAGTTCAAGAGAAGCATGGGGTCCTCTTTATTGTGAGAAGGACTGTTGCACCTGCAAAGCTTCCCAGAGCACAATATGACTGCTCTTCTACTGTGTGTTTAGTGTTACTTTTTGTGTAAATGTAATAAGTACACGTCTCTGGACAGCAGGGCAGCTGAATGACCCTCACGTGGTGCAAGAGTAAGAGCTACAGACTCCTGTAATTCAAACAAGCTACACACTCCTGCATTTTTGCCCAGTGATTTGCTCACACCAGAAAGCTTGCACAAGCTGCGCTGGTCACCAGAAGACGTATCTTTCACACAGATCTTTCTGTTTCCTGCTCCTAAACTATGCTACATAATGTAAGGGGAAAGACCTATTAGTCTCCTCCTCTCTTAGTGCTGTGAAGGAATGCGCCACGATGCTGGAGGGTAAGGGAGAAGCCTTGTATCCTCATTGTAGGTATGTCTGTGCTGGGAAAATCAAATACTTCATCAGCTTTATCATTAGAAGAGATTTTGTTACAGGGTTTTTCTTCATTTGAAAGCATAGATTTACAGTAATGGAGAGATGTTAGGAAAGTTGCAATAAGAAGATGCGTTATTAAGAAGGTAAGTAATGACAAGTATCTTCCTTAGCTGCTCTAGTATAGCCCTGCACTGGAGGCACTGCCTAATTAGACTCAACCGCTCACCCCAGGGAGGGGAAGCTCTGAGAGCTGCCGCTCCCCTGCGCCTACTCTTCAAGACAGCAACTAAAAGCAGCCAGAGCAGCTGGCTCCTTCAAAGCCAGAGGCAGAATGAACTCTTTCTACTGCTTACTCTAGATTTATAAATAATATATTATGTAATTTCCTTGCCATTCTCTAAAACATCTCAATTACCTTTGCGAACAAATACCTAAAGTAGTAGATTACTTCCTCTTGAAGACGCTTTGGAAACCTTGTAAGTCAGTTAGAGAAACATGAAAACTCCGTAGTAGATTCATTACTGTCTTTCCATAGGCTTTATAGAAAGAAATAAAAGGGGGGAAAAATAAGATTCTATTGAGAGTGGAATTCAGGATGGGTTGTTCAGAATAGGAAATTTCTAACAAGAACAAAAAATTGTTAGTTTTAGAATGAGCTGCTTTCAGGGTTTCTGTCACATTTAAAAATTTCTTCTGAAAGTCAAAACCAATCTGTTGGCATGAATAAATGATCCAATACTCGTGCTTAAGTTAATGTAAAACACACTGGGATAATGTTTGTTTTAACTATATGAAAAAATAGTAGAATTTCAGAAATATGGATCAGTATATAAAATTCACAAATGCTTACTAATGCATACAGGCAACACAAATCAAAGATCCCTATTTTTCTTCAGGCATAATATTACCGTGCAATAAAAAAGGCCCAAATCACTTATCAAAAATACTGTCAGTGAAAAAACAGGATTGCCACTTTGCTGGTGGTCTTAGCAGATAAAGCAAAATTGCCACTATACATCATCCTTAAAAGAAAGACAATACCAAAGGGGAAGCTGCCAGAAGGTGCCATTTTCAGATGTCAAGATAAGGGATGGACGTCTGAATTAATGCAAGACTTGTTGCATGCTGTCTGTAACAGGCAACCTGGTGCCTTGCTAAAGCAGACAGCAGCACTTCTGCTTGCGTGCCTTCCTAGGATGTATAACTGAAAGAACCTGAAAGAAACTGAAGAAAACAAATACTGGTCTTCACAGTATTCCTGGAGGCAACTGCTATGGGCTCTTGATGGTGCTGTAAGCAGTTCTTTAGGAGCTAGAGGGTGAAATAATGTAGAGAACAGATTCTGGGACAGTTATTGGGAAAATCCATTAAGCCTAGGAAGCCATCTATGGCCTTCCTAGGACAAGGCAGTCTAGGAATGAGGCAGTGGTGTCTTTGTGGCAAAAAGGCTGTGTAAGGGCTGTGTTTCAGAAACCAAGGATGGGAACGTTGATGCCATGATGCAGGAGAACCTGGTCAGTGGGCACTGCAAGAAACAATGGCAAAATTAACAGTAATGCTAAGAACTACAGTGATCATAGGTAAGAGTTTCATGTGCAAAACTTCATGTTCCCGTCAGCATATAAGGACACAGAGTTGGGGCTCTGTACCACATATGATCGTGTTAAGTGCCAAGAGTGCAAGCAGTGGTTGTGTACAAAGCTGGTTGTGTTCTTGGGAGAAAGGAAATGACTGCTGGGGAAGCTGTGATGCAGAGTTAGGTTTGCTGGGCTGGCACACAGCAGCACCTGAATCTTTCTGTCTGTGTACTTGGGTTTGCTGGACTTAAATGCATTAACCAAGATCGTCTTAAACCTGAGTTGTATTTAGGGGTAGACCTGCACCTATTACGGACTTCAGAAAGTGGATGACAATGAATGGATCTGATTTCCACAGGTAAATAAGCTTGGTTCAATGTCTTGACGTTAAAATTAGTGTTCTTCTAGTTACTATCTTTTCAAAGAAGTCACTCCAGTGCACAAACTAAACCTTCTTGAACATGTCATTGGTAAGTGAAAGAGTGTGTCTGTCCTGCTTTGTTCTCTGAAGCCTGTCCTCATTACATTTTCAAGTTGTGCTTCCTTTCACTGCCACAACTGTACTTCCGGCACACAGACCTGCTGCAGCTGCTCGCCTTGCAACGGAGCCACCATAACATGGGACCTCTTGAAGTTCTCTGTGTACTTGCCCTATTCAAGGACCTGCAGGTTTCAGAGCAGAGGTATTTGCCTCTTTGGTATCCTTGTGCAGGGTTCAGAGCCACTCAGGCACCCTTGGCTGTGTCATCAGGGCACTGTAGAGCCTGCAGGGACTAGAGGGACTCGTGCTATCAGGGCAAAGCCAGTTCTGACATGCTGCTGTCAATACTGAGCCTGTCATTCCTATAACGCCTCAGCATGTTTAATAATAATAATAATCCAAAGAATTGGTGCCTGTTCCCAAACTCCCCTGATCTTGTGGATGGGGAGTGAGGTGTCTGTCTCTATTTCTGAGACAACTGAAAGTAGAATTTAAGTGTCAGTCACAGTGCTCCACCTGTGACATGACCAGGTTCTGCAGCCCAAAGGTGGTTGCCGGAAAGGACTGCTGCAGTGCTAGATCTATTGTTAAATCGTTAACTGAATTTTCAACGGTCATATACAAAGCCCAAGTAGTACCTGAGTTATATTTCTCCTGACTTACAATCTTCACAGATGAAAGCAGGTGAGATGACTTGCTAACTGGTGCAGTAATTAATCTTCAAGAGGGTAGAAGATACAGCATTAAATTGGAGCTCAGGTTAGAGATGAAATCAAATGAGCAAGTTCAGTGTCTCTAATATCTTACCACTTACTCCACAAGCTGTCTGAGTACATCAAGAGATTTAATTAATTCTGAGATTCCCTGATCAGTTGCAGAAAAAAGACAAAACACAGTGTACGGCAAAAGAGCCCTAATCAGAGTGACCTGCTATGTGGTACCAGGATTATCGGTGTACTGTACGTGCACTGTGTCCATGATAGACTGTCAGTGTGCCAGGCTGTGCCGGAGCTCAGGGCTGAGCCGTGAGCTCCTCTGCTCAGAAGGGCATTGGGAAGAACATGAGGAGGGCTTAAGTGATCAATTTGTCAAGGAAAAAATTTCACCATTATACTTTAAATACAAAAAGAGTTTCTCACAAGATGCAAGGCTCCATCAGCAGGCGTGAGCTGGCTTTTTCAGATAAGCAAGGTTTCTGTGCTGCCCACCCACTTCCCAGCACCTCTCAAGGACAGGCACTACTGCTCAGGGCTGGAGAAGGAGCGGTGGGGCTGGAAGCATCTCCAGGTTGGGAAAGAGGGCCCTGTCCCTGCCATGGCATTTGGCCAGTGGATGGCTTTGCTCCTTGTGGAGCTGGCAGCTCAGCACGGAGCAGCACCACACGGCTCCCCACCCTCCCTGCCCCAGTGCAGCTGCCCCAGCACTGTGGGCACGGTGGGATGAGGCCTGGCAGAGCAGCACCTTCAGGTTCCAGCTTAATTACCCACACGCTTGGCTTCTGTGAAAGAGTGGAAGGATTCTCCAAAGATGCCATGTTCAGAGAAAAACCACCGCATGCTGGAGAATCTAAGTGAGGCAGGGCTTATTTAATTCTCTCTTAGCTGTGTAGCAGCTGGGCTCTCTATCCCAACTAATTTAGGTAGGAAGCTTGTTTTTATTCCATTAACTTGCAGTATGAATGTCACCAGCCCTAGCTGATGGCAGTGACCACTGCCAGAAAGTCATCAGCGCTTTTGTGTCTGCACATTCACAGCACTCCTTATTATGCCTGCAGTCCACATAGCAGTGGATCCACACAATTTATTCTAGAGCAGGAGGCACTTAATGCTCCACTATGCTAAAAGGACAAAAGTGGAAAAACCTGATCCTGCCTCCACAGTTCTGACAGCAGACGTCACTGGAGACAGATGAACTCAGAGCCTGTGGCAGGGCTTTCTGCCGGGCTGTTGGCACAGCACAGGCTCCCCGTGCTTGCTGGGGACCAGCACACACTGCTGCTGGGCACTGCCTCTGCACCCGGGCTGCTGAACCATCCCATCTCTTGGGCCTACACGAGTGAGCAGGACCCTACACACTGAACAGTGCTGGGGCTTGTTTGTCATGCTTTTCACATTTGGTTTTGCAAAAAGATGGCAAGGTCTTGATCTAAATTTTCACTGATCTTTTGATTTCAGGAGAGCTGCGGTAGCTAAGAATTTGTCCGGTTTTCTACATCACGTCGATTGCTTAAGGACCAGGCAGAGTGTTGTGTTTTTTCTTTAGAGGTTGATAAGTTCAGTCCTCTGTAGAAACTGTTGACTACCATTAGTAGTGGGTTCATTTGTTCTCTGCTGGACACTGTCAGCCAGCAGGGGTTTAGGCTGTTGTGCAGCTCCCAGCTCAATTATTTCTCAGGGCTCTTTGTTTAATATAATGGGGTCAAATTCAGGCTGTAGGTGGCTGATGATTTTTGGTCCAATTTAGAATAGCCTGTCTGTGAGCCCACCTTGAATGCAGTTAATCTCTTTTGTGAAATAAAGTGAAAACTCTGCAAACTGTTTGGTGTTTCAGGCCAATATTTAGTTTTTATAATGTGAACTGATTAGCATTTTTTCTGCTCAGAGTGGCTCTGACTATATATTTATGTAGCTGTGATGATAAACCATTTTTACTTCCTATATTGTAACGCACTGCTATGTGATGTCTTTCTGCTGAAAGACAGAATGCAGAAATGAATATAGATTTTAAACTCCAGTATCTACCACCACTTTTTTTATGAAACTGAAGTTTACAACTAACAGCAATTCTGGTTGCTGCTAGGAGCGTGATTTGCTCTTTAGGAGGCTGTTAGTGATTTGGCAGTATATAGGCACTGAAGCTGACCAGTTGGCTTTTTAGAGCCTGTATTAAGTTGCCACCTTGGCTGACTCACAGCCACTGGGCTGGGCCGTGAGCTTTCCCTGTGCCAGCTCAGCCTAGGTCTTTCTGGCTGAAAAACACAAGGACTTTTGGGTGGCCATGGCAGAGAGTGTGGCACCAACCCCTAGGACCATGCAGAAACCTTCGCAGAATAAACTGCTCCATTTACTTTCATTTTTCATGGGATGGCTCAAACAAAAGTCTTCAATCTCACTCTGCCTAAATGGAGTTGCGGTGAGGGACTGATTCTCTTCTGCTGAATTAAGACCACAGTCCAGACTGAATTCAGGGCAGAGAGATCCAGGGAGCACTTGGCACTTTGTGATTTTAATACTCAGGCAAATAAGTGAGACGTTAGGAACACGTTAGCAGTGGTGACACAGTATGTGGGATGCACTCCCATAGCAAGCTACTTCTATTAAGACATGAAGCAGCACCTTTTGAGCTGACATACTGTTTGTGGGATCCTGACAAAAATCTTAGTTTTGCTAGAACAGCAAAATCTGAGTTCAGGGACAATTTATGGCAGATTTTGTATGCAGAGCTTAGTGGCAGACACCAGTTTGCAAGGGAGGAGGAGGAAGGTTGTGCAGTTTTCTGCAAAGTTTTCTGTAGCACCTTTTAATCAGTGTTTTTGTCTCTACAGTGGTCAAAGTTGTAGAGACAGCACTGTGCCACAGAGATATCTCTGTTTAAGCTGAAATGTGTCATAGTATGCTTTATGTTGCATCTACTTTGACCCATGCATGTTTGTCTCTTTTATGCACACGCAAATCTATGAGCACTTGCTTGGTACTGCAAGGGACTCACTGGCTATTTATTGTGGTGCAGGAGAACGTGCCTGACATTTTGCAACAATCTGGTTTTACTTGCTTACAAATAGAGAGGCTTAATTTTAAAGGTTATATCAGGAATTTTGCAATTTAGAGATGCTTTTCAGATATAAACAAACAAAAAAAACCTGTTACCAGAGTAAATCAGTTAAAATGTAACGTAATATAATTATAAAATTCCAGATATATTTGAATTTGTGATAAAATGAAGGCCCATTTGATGATTCTGGGGTTGGTGAAAAAGGAGAGAAAGTATTTCCTCTTTATTTCTCTTTGTAGGCATAGATATGAGTGTTGATTCTTTGCTCATAAGATAAACCTTTGTTGTGGCAGTAATGGATGCAGCTTGCAACCAGAAAAGGCTGTAAGTGGGGAAAAACACAAAGCTTGCTATTCAGAAGGAAAACTAAAAGCAATATTTTATCTTTGAAAGTTATCTCATGCTGAGTAAATAAGATGTCAAAACAAACTGCAGTTCTGGGTTGGTTTCTGTTCAGTTCTTTGTCAGGAAAATTGAATAAAAAGTTGAAACGGAGTTTGTTTAAGCTATCAGAAGGTAGCAAGCTTGGAAAAACACTCAAGAAGTTTCGAGGTGACTCTGTATTTGATATTTATATTTTATGTTTCCTCATTTCTTATCTTAATTTATGCCCTTATTCCGTATGTCCACAGTTCTACCTTGAGCACTCGTATTTGAGTTATGCTCTAAGAAAACTTTCACAGCTTCAGAGAAGCAATATTTGCTTCCTTCCTTTCACTTCACTTTTTTTTGTCAGATGAGTCTGCGTTTGTTATCTTTTCACTCTGCCACAGTAATGAAAAATATGCTTTTAATGAAAGTGAAATTAAAACCAACACTTTCATGCAATTATTTAACATCTGCACCTAAACCCTTAGAAAAATCCCCACCAGACTACACAGAGAGGACAAGACCATTTTCTGAACTGGAAATGCTGTCACACAAATTAGGCAGAAACTCTGTTCTCAGTGTTTCTCTCACTGTTACAAGATACAGACCTTGCTAGTTCTTTTATGCACCACCCTTAAGGATTAGAATTTTGCGTGTGTATGTATCTGCAGAGACAACTGCAAACTTTCTCCTTGTAAACACACAGAGCTTAGCTCACAGGCAATGCAGTCTCATGGCAGGAGTTGTATAGGCATTATCTTATCCCAGCAAGTAAGCATGTCCAAAACCAACCACTTTTTCCGAAATGATCCTTCAGTGTCAGCTCTTCCTATCATTGTGAAGCAAAATGCACCAAGCCTTGGATTGCTCACCCACTGATAGGGAACATGAGCTGAGTTTAGAGCATCGTGGGACAGGTTAGTCTGACCCCAGAGGTGGTGTAAGCATTTAAGCACATCCAAAAATAAAATAAAATAAAATTTCCAGGTTACTGACAGACCAGCTGCTACTATGCAAACACAGGTAAGCATCAGCACTGAAACTGAAGTGGAGCTTGTTGGAGTTTTGCTGGCTGCTTTTTGTCAAAGTTTGTGAGAAAAAAATACAGTTACAGAAGCAGGAGAAGACATCAAGAAACTGGTGGCAGGCAGAAATTCTAGTAAGTGATGCACAAGAAGCACATCAGAGCCTTAACGAAAGTTGAGAATGCCTGAAAAGTCGTGTGGGACTGTGAATAAAATGTACGGCACGGGCAGCTCAATTAAGGTTTTGGTAGAGTGCCTCATGTAGATGTTAGTTAATATCGCATCAGCAAAAGAATCATAAGATGAGCAAGAAACTGGCTAACCAGGAGATAATTAGATGAGGTGAACAGGAAAGTTTTTAGAAGGATGGTGTTGGTGAAAGGACTGACAAAATCTGAAGAGCTGAAACAATGTTTTCATGATGACCTTGCCACAAAACAGGTGTGTTAATTAACCCTGCAACTGATTCAAATTTGGAAGGCATTGCTGAGTTGGAACAGGACTGGAATATTATATAGGTAGAATTCTGGGGGAAAAGAGCAAGCTTGAGATGTATTAAAAATAAATGCAATATTAAAAAGAATTCTGGCTACTAACTGGAATTTCATCAGAAGCCTCAGATGAAGTGGAAGTCGGTCCTTAATCAGCTACCATACACAACTTTCAGCCGCCAGTGCAATAGATCTGGTAAGGATGTAAACGTTTGGGACCATCTTTAGGTTTCTGCACCTTATTGTATTTCAGAATATAGGTGTGCTTCAGGTGTAGAAGGCTTGGTTAACTTAGTAATAATAAAGCTGAGAAGGATATATGATAATGGCTTTGCATACAGCAAAGAAATAGAGAGAAAGAGCCATTCCATTTAAAGATTGATGCTAACTGGAAAAAGACCATTTCAGGCCAATCTAAAATTTAAATGGCTGGCTAGAAGATCCGTGCAACCTGTGTTTTAAATAACATTCTGCAAAAGGAAGCAGAGTGTGGGGAACATGCGTCGTTTTAAGATGGATCGTTTACAATGCCGTGATTATTTGCAGTGTCAGAGAACTGGCTTCAAAGCCCTCTCCAGTGATGTTTTCTTCATTTGACAGTTTGGCTAAATTACAGCAGCACCTTTTCCTGTTAGAAATTAAAACTGACCACTAAACTCTGTACTCACAAAGGATTTAAAAAACTCTCCCATCTGCGCACTGTTACTAACTTTCTGCAGACGCACAGTCTGCCTTGTCTCACAACTGCAGTTCTTGAGTCATTTGTTTTACCTTTTGGATCCTCTATTTGTGTACCTTCAAAGCAGAGAAAACAGGATTTTCTTGACTTCTAGACCTCACTATACTTTTCAAGAATGCTTAGGCAAACTGTCAGTGTCACCATTTTTGTTTTTATTGATAGCTGGGAGCTGTTCTGCTTGGAGCTGTTCCTAGCAGGCACCTAAGAATGGAACTTGCCGCTGTAGTTTTCAGGCTCCAGTGTAGAAAACATTCCTCTGAGATTTCATGTGTTTTCCACTTGTTTCTTTCTAGATCATCTGAAAAAGTGGCAATGCCAAACTGCCAGAGAAATTCTTGATTTTGCAGGGCTGTTATGGAGATGGTGAGCTACACAAGGTGCCTTCAGTGTGGTAAAACCCTCATGCCATTCAACTGCCAGGTATCCCCTTAGAGGAAAGGGCATAGAAAGATGACATATCAGCATTTTTTTAATTGTCAGGCACTTAAAAAAAAGTTGTCGTTCATCTGAAGCATTGAGTCACCCTTCAGGCACTCCATAGAGATAAACTTCTCAACTGTCAGAAAAACTGCTGGACCTTTTGGTACAAAAGATCATCCTCTTAAGGATGCTTAATGGCTGGGTAGCAGTCTCCTGTGAATGTATCCTAGTAATTATAGCTTGAAGTTATACTAATCACTCCTAATAGAGATGGACTGTTCCTCCTGCTGTGTCCCTCACTGCTCCCAGATGAGAACTATCCCAACAACCTGGGATTAGCGAAAACACTTGTTATACTCTTAGCTTCATAACTTTATTAATCTTTGATTATGGAACAGATGGATAAATCTTAATCATTCTACAATGGAAGATTAAATAGCTTAAATTATATCAATCATATTTAAATCTTTACTTAATAAAACAACAATTTAAGTTGGGTCATCAGTTGGGCTTGAACCCAGAGCCCTCAGATTAGCAGCCAAGACTTCCTGCATTAAAACAGTAAACCCATTAGCTGCTTGCAGTTGTACACTTGTATCTGTGTACACTGGCCATTAAAATATGACTCATGCTGTGCCAGCGGATTACACACTGAATTTTGGGATTAAGAATTCCTAGGTTCCATTTGTGCCTCTCAGAAGGAGTTTTGTCCACGAAACAGAGTGAACAGTGAGAAATGGGCCACCTGGTGACAGCATTTAGGTATATATTTACATAAAGCTGGGGTGAGGGTTCATGCGTCAGAAGACGTTATAAAGATGCGTGATTGAGATATCTTTGGTTTAAGGACACGTAAGAGCTAAACAGTTGGATTTGGTGTATACATTTTGAGATCCAGAAGAAAAACAGAATTATAGACTCCCCATCCTGTCATTGTGAGCTGAATGTAACTATGGGAATACAGTGAGAACTGTAGGGATTAGAGAACAGTATACTCATTGCTGTTTCAGGTAAACTGGCTCACTGTAAGCAACAGGTTTAAGGGGACTTTTTTTTTCTGTGCCTCATTTTTGCTGTGTTGCCTAAACCTCAAGTAACCTCAGATACTCTTCATGACCTCCCTGGGGTCAGCACTGATTTCTACCAACCCAGAACCCTAACTGCAGTTTATCAGTGCCCTTTATCTGCCACCTTATCAGCCACCTTGTCAGAGACAACATAGAACTTTACTGAATGTGGCAAATGACATCACTGACTGGAAATGAGATGTATTATTCTCTGAATATTAAATGAAAAATCCAGTGGAGAACAGCTCAAAAAATTTCACGTGAAAAAGAGATCCTCAACCTTAACTCTAAATTTGAATGCCCTATGTTTACAACACCAGCCTTCTGCAAGCTGTACTTCAATGACTGCTGCAGAGAATGGCTTTGTTCATATTTGTGAATAGTGTTGGATTAACAGAAAATGCTTCTAAGAATACTACCTTCAAAAGCAAAAATCCCAAGAACAGACTGAGGAATGTGTTTGTTTCTAGTTGTGTGGGAACAGAAACTACTAATTCCTGATCAAAAACATTTCCTATTGCATCATTTGGTTTCCTTGGGGTGTCTGAAGTCACATTGAGCTCTGATTAACTCTGGAAAACTTTCAACAAAAGGTACAATTGCACAGTAGCTCCATGGCTGTAAATTAAGTGCTCTAATTCTGCAAACATTGCAAGCTTACCTATCAGTCTTCTTCAAAACTTTACCTACATACTTAAGATTAAAATTTTATTTGGAGATGTCATTTCATTTTGCCATGAATCAGTACATCAGCTCTTCTATAAGTGCACTCAGTTGCTCCCTGAAGAGAGAGAAACTTAGCAGTGGTGTTTATATTTCCTGCTCATTACACTGTAAAAACCCTTGGAGAACTGATACATTGATTAGCACGAGTCAGAAGTGCCTCTTTGACTTGATCAATACATTTGTGTGTTGCAGACTGGCTAATGGCAAGTGTCAGAGTGCCCACCTGTTTGAAATAATTGCAGGATACAAGCATTAACCTATTGAAAGTGTGCATTTATTGGGCACGAAGAAAAATTTATGATCTTCAACTATACAGTCTGTGCAATCACACTGACTGCCAAGTAGGGAAGAGATAGTTCAGTTATATTAAAATAACAGGTAAATCTGGAGTCTGGGGTTTGCTCCAGGTATTTAAAGACCTGAGCAAAGCATAATGAAGGAACAGATGTACCACTTCAAGCCAGTATGGTACATGAGTAGCCTCAAAGGAGCGTTGGAACACAAAGTGAAAAAAGGTACAACTGTGATCAAAGATACACATCCAAATGTTCAGCAAATATACAAGCCTGTATACAGACACCCTCTCTGTGGAGTCTCCAAAGCTTGATATAGATGTGCCATAACTTCTTGTCACTCACTCAAGATATGGTACTTTTTATGCTGTTGTAAATGATTTTATTTTTAAAACAGCTTTTCCAGTTGACCTGAAACACTTTGTGGATGGTTTTCAAGTACTCTGGTACTTCTGATCGGCAATGTTTTTAATTTTAAGGTCACAAAATGGAAGTGGAGGTTCCTTCCCCACACACTTTTTTTAATCCTATAAACCAGTAGATAAAATTCTCACTAGAGATTAAGTTAGGTTCCCTTGTTGGCATGTAAGAATGAAATGTTTTCCAGCAAAACACCATCAACCACTATAAGGTTATTCTAAGATGAACTATTTTCTACTGCTGCTATTCTACTCAAAATGGTGTATTTAATATTCTTCACAGGTGGTAAATATTGTCTGGTGTTTCCACATCTTATTTGGTTGGGGTAATGTCTAACTTCTGGCACTCCAAGGAGCAAATACACACGACTTCCAAAGCAGAATGAAGGATGCTCAGAGCAGCAAAGATGCACTGAGCCCTGAGGAAAAATGGCCCAACAAGACCAGGCTTGCCCACTGGCAATGCTTGGAGGGGACATGAGATGGCCAACTGTGTCCCACCACACAGAGATGGAGAGGGAATGACTTCCAACAACAGCTAGCCTGTGTAGGACTGAACTACAGTAGATACCACACATGGTTTTAGGGCTGAGTCCTGAAATTCTAGAGCTGCCTAGGCTGAATCACTAAGGCCTGGGAAACATGAACTGCAGGAAACTAGTTACTTCAGGGAAGCACATGGTTCAGTGCTTGCACCCTGAGTGAGCGTCATCCCTTCCTTCAGAAGGGTCTGACCTCTAAATGTAGACCTATTTGATCTGAAATCAACTCCATTTTTGTTGCTGCAAGAGGATGTCTTTCCATTTTGGAGTAGCTAAGCTACCTTCTTTCTACAGTCTGTTCAAGGCCTAGCTCAGAGGCCATAATGTTCTGGTTTCTTCTGGCCCAGTCAGCTAGATCACGTTACCTATGCAGAGCAAGAAGGAACGTAACTATCTCCATTTCCAGTCTCATTAGCATCAGGACATAGCACCTAAATTTGTCACATGCTTTTGAATACATGACAGACATGAGTACTTGAGATCATCCTCTGGAACTTCATGGTTTGGTACTTTGTAATTGTTCTATGAATATGGAGGTAAAAGCTAGGCTTAGGAAGGAGCCCTCTTAATTAGGGGTTAAGTGCTACCACCTGATTTCAGGCCTAGCACCTTGATTAATTCCTTGAAATAAGGCTAAATGAGGAAATCTTATATAAGAGAACCTGGTAGGCAGGACTAGTCTTTTTATTAGGGCGAGAAAGCGGTGGAAAGCAAGTAATGTGGAATTTCTCTTGCTCGATTTCTACAGTGCTGAGTTTGCAGAAAAGAGAATGTGTGCTTCTCAGGAGCCTGGGAAGTGTTTTTAAGTGTGTTTCTAACACCTGGAAGAGTCAGAATGCATTTTATTTACTGAGGAGTAAGGCTGGTAAGGGTGGTTTTTTTTTTAGCTTCCATGAGTAATCTAATTTCTCATTTCTCATAATCTCTAATTCTTCTCTCTCCTTTTCTTTTTTAAGTTTTCTGTAATTGTACTGAGATTGACTGTATAAAGTAACAGAAACTTACCTTAATGTATCTTCTAAATGAATGTTAAAGGACAAAGTGCTATTTCTGTAACACAGAAGATCAACATAGTGCCATTATTAGTGATATGTACTCCTGCAATGTGCAAAAGCTTTTTTTTAAAAAAAAAAAAAAAAAGTCTTCAAACAATTGAAGGAGAGTACTGAACTGATAAAGCTGTAAAGTGATTTTTCCCTCCTTAGTTTTGCTGTTTATGTGAAAAACCTCTTAAACACTAGTGTTAATCTCCCTCTCTTTTCCATAGTTGTAGACTGATGTATTTGTTATTAAGCAAAAGCCATCCCTTTTGGAGTGCTGTGGCAAGTGCCCTTGCTAATTGAAAAGCATCCTTTGGGGCTTGCTCTCAGTAGAGCACCAACTGCCTGTCTTCAGTAAAAAGGAGAGCTCCATGTTTTGAGGCAGCCTTTAATTAAGTGTAAAAAATGTCTCAGGAAAGTGACAATAAGTAGCCCAAAGCAACTCTATCCTGGGCTTCACCACTCGTCCTCTGGTAGATGCCAAAAGGTCTTCCTGTAGATCTGAGAAGAGCAGTATGAGGTAAGACACTGGGTAACGTGGGTCCTGGGAGAGCATTTTAAATACTCTCATTTGTTTGTGGACTCAAAAGCGTTCAGCTTTTGTCCTTCTGGTAGTATATCTAAAACATAAACTGTAATACCGACTTAATGTGCAGTTGCTTCTATGTAGATCAGTATAACAACATAGAATCCGAGATGTATCACAAACTTTTTTTTAAAACCAAGAGTGGTTGCAGAGGTAGAAACCTGAGTCAGGTGAAATTCTGGGTACAGTGCTATGTTACAATATGCTCTTTCTTTCCCCAAATAAGAGGAGCTGGCTGATCAGTTTGTCTCATAAGCAATTACTTGGTTGCCTCTGCAGTTTGGTCTGTGGCACTGGCCTGGTGAAGGCCCTGGCAGTCCATGCTGGAAAGCAGTTAAGCGCCCAGGGAAACAGCTTAGAAGATGAGTTTGGACAAAGCACGATGTAAAACACTGAAATGCCCTTTTTGCTGGTGGCTGCGGGTAATATCAGGCCAGTGAGAAGGCAGTCTGTGGGCACAGCTCCTGAGGCTTGTAGTGTTTGCCTATAGTACTTAGTTGTTCACATGTACCTGAAACTAGCGTATGCAGCTGGGAGTTGTACAGCAAACTCGACCCTTTTTCAGCCTGTGTCGTGTTATAGAATGTACAGTTATGTCAGAAAGTGTCACAAACTACGAATATCTCTTACATGAAACTCCAATTTAACTGGATGGAAGGTTCCCAGGAACCAAGTAAAGGTTCATTGTGTGAGATGTCAGTCCACCTGAGTTCATGTTCTGAACTGAATAAGGTATCATTGCCATAGGGAGTTTATAGCATTGTAACTTGTTACTGCTAATATATTCATATTGTAAATTTGACCTGTTGGGCACATCCTATATTATAGAGACTTCTGCTACATTATCTCACATAATTTTCATACAGGACCTCAATCCCCCTGGGTGAGTTTTTCCCAAAATCTGGGGCAAGTGCTTAATGAAGGAATCACTGCCATGAGAGTTTTCGGAGTTACAGCCTACCGTTGTTGAAGTATTTAGCTTCAAAATTGCCTTTATACTGTACGTGCAGATAGAGTATAAAGGGGAAATTAAATCTGAATTAATTTTGGACACTACAGAAATTTCATTTTTAGGAAATGCAGAATGCATCTCTTTAGGCAAACCTTTGGAAAGACTTAGCCTCCCTCTAAATGCTGCTTGAGCATCAATTATTTAAGCTGCAAGATAATTCTGAAGTACAGGTTCATAAGCACTATTTTTCTCAGTTTATATGTGAGAGCACAAAAAAGGCACTAAGTGACTTACTGAGAAGAACACAATAAACGCATAGCAAAAAGCTCAAAGTTAAACTCAAGGCCTTCTATTTCTGGCACATCCTTTGATTCTCGAAGATCTTTTGGCTCCAACTGTATGTATACCTAACTTCTCTGGAATCTTTGTTAACAAATAGTAAAAATTGAAAAATGATTAACAGAAATTTGTGTTTACTTGTAGAAAACATTTTCTTCAATGTATCACTTGCACTGTTGCTGAGATGCTCCATCTCAGTTTGATGGTTATGTTGTGTGCAACTGTCTTAACTGTGAGAACATGCTCTTCAATATTTCTGTAGAAAACTTCATTCAGGATTTTTAGGAGTAAGGTGTTCTCTAAGTGTTGTCCGCTGCACAACTCTGCAGGGATGTCCTAGCATAAGTCATGTCTATAAGAATATACACATCCACATTTAAATATTTTTTATTTTTTTCAAGATAGACTCAATTCTTCACAGCTTTTCTCCATAATGCTGTTCCCCAGAACACTCTTGGTGGGAGCTGGAAGAAAATACTGTCGAATGAATTACTATTAAATTCAGTAACCTACCTCTAACAGAGACCAATAATAGATGCTCAGAAATCAAAGGAAAAGGACAGAAATAATTCATCTAACAAATTAAGCAGCACAGGGACTGTTTAAGCCAAATACTTCACTGATGAAAACATCAAATTCTGCAAATTTTTTTTTTTAAATATGTATTGGTGCAGTCAATGAGATTCCGCGCACCATAGAGAAACAGATATATCATGTACATACAGTTTCTCTGATTTCCATGTTTTTAGCTTCTGAGCCTACAGTTGAGAGTCTCTCATAAACGTGAGGCATGAGCTCTTGGCCAGGCTTCTGGATCCAAGGGGGACTCCAACAGTTGGAAGTCTAGAGTGCCGAGCTGTCGTGAAGTAGATGCTTTGCCCCTTCTCACCCAGTATAAGTTGCTTGTGTCATGTGGAAGGTGTAGCCTGAATCCCGGTGGAGCTGGAGATGAGAGGGCTGTGGGAGATCTGAGCTCTCTTCCCCAGGTGAGCTGCTTTGCTGGGATTAATGTAGAGCTTTTAACATGGATGAGAACTCTCTCTCAAAGCTACAGAATAAAGATGATGAGAGGACTTCTTTTTCAGGCAAAGACCCCTGCTAGGTCTGCCCTCCTGGTTTTGCTCTGTTCTGTTCCTTTTTCACCGAAGGCCGTTTTCATTCTAACCATAGCAACTCTGAAGTAAGCTGCTTGGAAAATAGATGATGGCAAATGTTCTCCTGGATAACCTTGGCCAGAGATACAAATTGGCAGCGCTGCTCACGTTGGCAGGATTTCCAGTTGGTGCTAGCTAGCACTGGGAATTTTCCTCTGCCATACTCCAGTGTTACATTTTGTGCAGTGGTAGGGCTCTCAGCTGCAATACTATTTCCATTTCTCCCCAGCATGAGAGAAACAACCAGAATCCTAGCTTGCAATCTGTCTCACTAATGCTTAAGCTGGTGTTTGCAGCCCTAAGGGCCTGTAGGCAATTTAATTACATTCATTTCATAATTTCAAGTGATGGTATTTTGTAAACATTTTTAATGTATCATCGTTAATATGCTAAGGAAAGAAATCTATTTCTGCCAGGAAAGTGGAAATAAATCTTCACTATCACTTTGGTCCACTAGTTTACATTTAGAACAGAACACCTTTTCTGAAAAGCTGTTGGAGACATATGCTCTCATTATTATCTCACAGTGATTTATCACTAACTCTAAAATAAACATTATATCCAAGTTACCTACTTGCTACTGCCCTTACTATGCCATTTCAGAACGTCTTAAAGGACCAGTGTACGAACACTGCTGTGGATTTCTTGTGCTTTTTTTTTTGTCCATGCTGAGGTTTTTGTACTGTTGCCACTCGATTTCATCAATTTGTATTAAGTAAGGAGGGAAACAAAAACAAAACTGCCAACCGCAATCCTGGGTAGAGAAGGTGAACTGTTGAATAGAAGCCAGTTCTGAAATGTCCTGATTAGAAGGATGCTGAGCCAGAAAGTATTCATGTTCTGGGGAAAGGGAAAAGTCGCTGAAATACAAGGTGTGCTATGCTGCTAAGGCTGACTGGCCTTAGTGTTGATTTGGGGTTGGGTAAATCAGTGCTTGAAGCAGCTACAGACCATGGCCTAAGCTGTAATTCTGCTGCAAGCTGCCCAGAACCTCTGTCTGTGGTCTGGAGTGTCTGTTCCACACTTCCCAGCCACTTACGCGTGCAGCGAGTAGCACTGTTTCTGGTGGAGTTGAGAAGGCAATTTCTTTTTTGTAGCTGGAAAACTATAAGTGGAGCTTAAGGAAGAGAGTAACAAAGAACAGTATGAGGTTGGAGAAAGTTATACAGTTGAGTGGGTATATTTTAAAAGAAAAAAATGTCTACAAGCCACTTGAGTATTTTCTGAAGACTTGATCTTTTTTTACTCTTTTTGTAAGATCTTTGTGACAAAACTTCTAGTTCTTCCACGCTGTACAGAACTAGAGCTCAACTGAGGAATTTGGTTACAAGATGCATCATCGCCCCAACCTGAAAGATGAGGGGAAGGAGGGATAAAGGCCGCTACTCAGCCTTTTGCTACTGTACTCTTTGCTCCCTTGTTTCTTGTGATCACTGCTGCAGTAAAAATTGTGAATAGCTGTATGAGGGAAGCTAGCCAAGCAGGGGCATCTCTGCTCTTTTACAGAAAATTTCATCCAATGTCAGTAATTTTTCCTTTTAAGCCTTTTTGTTAAATGTCTTCCTTTTGGAAAGACTGATTTAGAATCACAAATACTTGCCTCTGCATAAAACTGTTAAATCCTGTTCCCCCTATGTTCTGTGCCTCCTGTTGTCATTCTGAGATTGTACAGTGGCAAAACTGTACAGAAATTGAGTTGATTATTTAAAAAAAAAAAAAAAACACTAACAACTCATCAGGTATAAAATGCTCATTGACTACAGTGGAGACTACTGCTTTATAATTATGGAGTAGCATTTCTTGGTTTTAAAGCATTAAGAAGGGTTGCTTTTTTTGTCTATAAATTGATGTACTCAAATGCAAAATCTGGAGGACTGCTTATAGATATTTGTCAAATACAGTGGAATTAACACTACCTGGTCCAAGAATGATGTTGTATTACTCTGTGGAAATAAGCGTCATGTCATGCTTCTTTTCTTGAAATTTTATATTTTTCAACATAATCTCTCTATTTTATTTTATCTGGTAGCTTTTTTTTATATAAAATATATACACCTGGCGCAGAATACCACCTACTTTTCTTGGCAAAAATGCATGTATCCTGTTGGAAGAGAAGGGCTGAGGTTAAAAATAGTTAGCATGTGGGCAGTGCAAGATAGAGGTTTGGGGCTCTAAGATCCATTCTAATTATTCACTAGGCCAGTATGCTTCTGTCATCTTCACCAATTCAGAATAACACTCGGAAAAAACAAGTGACCCTTGCTATCATACATAATGTGGCAGCTTAATTGGCAAGAAGGGGGTGAAAAGTAGGCTAGGAAAACCCTTTGAGACTGATAGAGCATATTTCAGTGGCTTCATCAAGGTAATGTTCCCCAGGTGATTGGAGGCAGCAAATATTTCATAGGAGAAATATAAAGGTGCTTTAACTACAGAACCCAAAACATATTATTAGAAACATTTTTTTTTTTTTTAAAGGGCCTTTCATATGCTGTGTGTCTACAGGAGAAAAAGGAAAAAAAATGTTAATTTTGATACCTATATGGTGTGAGTATAACAAAAGTAACTTGCTTTTGCAATGAGTTAATTTAGTTAGGGTTTTAGTTGTAAAATACATATTTGCTTTCATCAAAGGAGAGGTATTCAATATGCATTTTTTGTTCACGTTTGCAAAACAGCATGTGGCTGTGTGCTTATGTGCCCAAACCAGAAACAATACTGATGTATCCTTGATTTCGTTGTCGCAGAGCCCATTTAGATCCAGCTGGCCCACAAAAGCTCAAATTTATTCAATATTCAATTTACAGTTAGATTCTATGAACACTTTTTCAAGTGGAAAGCAATGTAGTTGTCAAAGGAAGAATTTCAGATAAGAAGTATTCCAAATTGAATGAAGACATTTTTATTTTCTGTTATCATTGACTCTCTGGATGGTACACTAAAACTACAGAGAAAGGAGCTTCTGGAGTTTTCAGGACAAATATCATCTGTAGTGTCAAAGCATTAGAATCAAGAACAGTTATAGCAAAAACTCAAAGTATCTATTTTGAATATAATCTGTAGCTCCCGTTGTAATAAGAGGCATGTGTCCACACATCAATGTAAGGTTATTTTTTTCTTGTTAGTCTTTTCTGTCAGAAATGATCAAACAACTTCTCTTTTTTTTTTTTAAATGTTACTAGCATTTATCATGGCAATTAACATAAGCTTCTGTTTTGATCTAATAAAATGCATAGGCAACTGGAAAACTTTCTCCTGTCTTAATCTGTGCACAAAATATAGGCTGTTATCACCAAGGAGCCTCCATTTGCATGAGCAGACTAAGATGCTCTAGAAAGTCCAGATTAACCTGCATACAGTTTTAAATGACTTAATCATAATTGAAATGGAAATGTGCTAGTGGTTTACTGACAGTTATAACAACTCTTGAGCAGCAGTGACTAAAAGTGCATATTTGAGGCTGATGGTGTTAGTCCCAGTCCTTTGGACCATGTGTTCACATCACAAACTCAGGTGCCCTTCCTTGTCTTCTGAACAGATGCAGTTCAGTGGCTGAATGGGCCTGGACAGAGTATGGTTTGGTTTTTAAGATTGGGCTATGGAAGATCTGAGCATGGGTACTGTCTATACTACTGGAAAAAGAGGAATCTGATCACGCATCCATGGAGGAAAAACAAGTTGGTTGATATTTAACAACAGATACGATCAGTACTCTGTACTTATTTATCAGAAATACAATATTTGTACCTTTTATGATTGGTTGTGTTATTTTAATACCAAAAGCTTTGACCCGAAAGAAAGAGTATCGTTACAGTGGACCATGTGCAATCAGAGATCTCTTCCCAGAGTTGGTTCTAAAAGTTGATAATTTTCATTCCTGCATCCAATAAATAAAAAGTACAAGGGGATGTGTCAATTACACTGGTCTGTCAGGCTCTACAAAGAATGTAACATTCCTTAAACTGACTGCAGTGCTATGCGTTAATTATTTATTACCAGAGAATGAAAGGCTCTGTTAGCAGGCAGGTGAATGTGAGATGATGCTAAAGGAATATATGTGCAGAGATTCTTGGGTTAACCATCTTATTTGCAATCTGTTACTGATCTGGAATTTAGTTAAACATCTTGAAGATGTACGGAACAGCTCATCAAGGAGGCACTGCCTCTTAAGTAATTGGCAGCAGCTCTAGCTCATTAGAATAGTCTCTTGTCTGACATGCCAAATGTGCCCTGTGTTGAGCTGCTCAATAATCAACAACCAATTGTTTCTCTTTTCACATCACTCAGCGTGACAAATCAGTGATATTAACCACATGGGTTAAGGCCAATGCCAGTCATTGTTTACATCTCAGGTTAGCCGATTCTCTTTCAATCAATACAATGTCTCTACAAAACCAATTCATAGGTATTGTATTCTTAGTCTTCATAAAAATCACATTGCTTCCCCATATTTTAAAAAGGAAACAATAAATTATAGCTGTGCAATGCAGACAGTGGTATGAAACCAGCTGTGTTTAACCTGAAGAATGAAGGGACTATGCTGCTGAAAGGAACAAGTTGTCTGATACCTCACCTGTAAGAGAAGCCAAAATCTAGGGTTTAAGAGGAACATGTGGTTTAAAAAGTCTGTGTGGAGGAAGTCCCTCAGCTTTAATGTGCAGAGTCAGCTTGTCATTCACCAAGTGACACGTGTTAAACAGTGAGATGCTCACAGTACTCTTCTGCATCCATTACTTCTCCCTGGCCAGCGCTGAATTTCATCTGCTGTTGTGCATCTCTTATTCGGTTTACTTAGGTCCTTCTCAACCTCACAGTATTCTGTGGTCTTTACTAAGCTGCATAATTTAGTCCTTTTATCACCTGAGTGCTCACCTGTGTTCAAAGATCACTGATAAATGTGGTAGGCAGCACAGCACAGTCTGTAGGCAGTGCCATTTGCTGCCTCACTGTGCCATAGCGTGCCACGAGAGCAAGCACCTGCTTGCTTCTGTCCACTGCATACTCCTAGTTGTCCCTCAATTCTAATGTAGAACTGTGATTTTTTTGATCTTTTACTCCCAAACTTCTACAAAAATGCAGCAATCGGTGAGTAACTGGAGAGCTCAGAAATCCTGAATTCTTGTTATCAAAATGATGTAAGCCATGCTGATGAAAATCCAGAAAACTGTGACGATCACAAAACTAAAATGCTGGTAAGTGCGCTCGTATGCGCTGTGCATACTGAAACCTGAAGCTTCTGTTGGTTTGTGAAGAGCTTCAGGCCAAATGGAGCAAGGTGATATGCTCTGACGGTATCTGACAGGACATCAGTTGTATTTTTAAAGGGGGAGGCTGGAGAAAATCTTAAAAAAAAAA